>JBBPDA010075130.1:0-12520 GCA_037974385.1 Arnoldichthys spilopterus | reverse complement strand
CCCCCACAGGTCACACCCAGTACTACAGTCTGGGCTGATTACTTCCCCCACAGGTCACACCCAGTACTACAGTCTGGGCTGATTACTTCCCCCACAGGTCACACCCAGTACTACAGTCTGGGCTGATTACTTCCCCCACAGGTCACACCCAGTACTACAGTCTGGGCTGATTACTTCCCCCACAGGTCACACCCAGTACTACAGTCTGGACTGATTACTGCCCCCACAGGTCACACCCAGTACTACAGTCTGGACTGATTACTGCCCCAACAGGTCACACCCAGTACTACAACCTGGGCTGCATGTCGGCGTTTAACAGAGGCTAACGAACGCAAATGTAGCGCCATATTCAAATCAATCAGCCGTCGCTACAAACCGCAGCTAAAACGACTACGTCCCTCAGAGCACGTTCACTTACACAAGAGTTGAACGCCGTGTGAACTCGGCCTTAATTAGCCTAAAGGACGTTGTAACCTGTGAGAAAACCCTTGTAACACACAAGCTCAAGGGGCTTACTGTTTAAATCTAAGTCATTGTGGATGAATTCGTCATGACAATCAAATGGTGCAGCGGCGATGCTATGAATAGTACGACAGCATGAACGTTTTGTGGGTTTAAATGGATGAACTGAACCTATTCTTCTTAAGGTGCAGTGGGGCTGAGTTTGTGGTTGTTGGGAGATGTGATCGTACAGGCAAAAAAAGAGCAAGACAGAGAGAGGAAAGGCCTTTTCTCCCCGAAGAGCCCATTCAGCTTATTTCTGCATAATTACCTCCAGCTGATTACGGAAATCGATACAGTTCATCTCCAACCTGCTACACATGCACTGCTTTAATTAAAGCGAACATACCTGTCCGGTGTAAAAGTGCTGCGTGGAAGCTTAAACAGAAACCCACAACCCCCCCCCCCAAGGTTTGAATGGTCCTCACCCTCTTCCGCGTTTTATTACACTCGCTCTGTAATTTATAAACAGCTGCTACATGCAGTGTCTAAACTATTAGATACTCCACCCTGGTCTTCTCAACCACAGGGTGGGTGTTTCTAATAAAGTGGCCAGTAAGTGGAAGCACAAGGTGGGTGTTTCTAATAAAGTGGCCAGTGACTAAAAGTACAAGGTGGGTGTTTCTAATAAAGTGGCCAGTGAGTGAAAGCACAAGGTGGGTGTTTCTAATAAAGTGGCCAGTGACTAAAAGTACAAGGTGGGTGTTTCTAATAAAGTGGCCAGTGAGTGGAAGCACAAGGTGGGTGTTTCTAATAAAGTGGCCAGTGAGTGAAAGCACAAAGTGAGTGTTTCTAATAAAGTGGCCAGTGAGTGAAAGCACAAAGTGGGTGTTTCTAATAAAGTGGCCAGTGAGTGGAAGCACAAGGTGGGTGTTTTTTAATAAAGTGGCCAGTGTTTAGCATTGATTCATGTGTAACAGTAACTCCCCCTGTCTAATATTGAGTAGGTCTAGCCATCACTGCGCACCTTGACATGCCGTTTTGGAGACGCTGTGACTCCGTCGTCTAACCATCGCAATGAAGGCCTTGACAAAGTGACTCAGATCCTTAGATTCCCCCATTTTTCCTGATTCCACAACATCAGTTTCAAGAACTGACTGTTCACTCGCTGCCTAATACTAATAATAGATAGTGAGTGTTATCCACTTCACCAGTCAGCGGTGTTAATGTCATGGCTGATTTGTGAATATAGAATAAGCTGTGGAAACTCACGACCATATTTTTACTAATAGTTTGTGTGATGTCACAAAAAAATCCCAAGACATTTGCATATATCTGACTGCGGCCCCTCCCATTCACAGTGAAGTTATACAAAGTGTTTTAGCATGGATTGCTTTTTAAATATGGTTTGGGATATGGGTCTTTCAGTGTTCAAAAGAGAAAGGACTGAATGTGTGAATAGTTTCAGCACACCAAAGTCAGACGCAAGTTTTTATGAAGAGAATGTGAAGCAGGTGTGCTGCGACCGAATTCTATCCAAAAAGAAAACACATCAAACAGACAAGCCCATTCTGAAGCCAGCCGACAAAGCCATAACGCGGGCCTTCCTTTCAAATGCAGTGCATTATGTGACAGGTCCGGATACATTAGAAAAAGCATCACTTAAACTGATCATTCCGTCCAGTTCATTTTTGTGCACTTCAGTGAACACTTTAAGGCTTTTTTGGGGCATTTTTTTACCTCCTTAATATATGCAACTGGCTTCTGAAAGCATGGAAATCATTAAATGCATGTGTCTGAGAGACTCAGTGAAGATATGCTGAGGGTAAGGAAACCTTTGCTTTATGTAAGCACTATTCAAGTGGGACTTAATTTGACCAGATCTGATAAAAAAATTGGGCATTTCAGCATTCATTTCAGCCCTGTTGCAGTCGTTTGGGTCTCTGGGCTGTAAACACAGGCTTTCTCTCTCCAGTCTAAGCCAAAATACTGCAGGACGAAAGGGGAGTAGAACTGGCCTAATTGGTTTGATTTGCCACTCCCACACTAGAGCAGAGCGTTACCGGATACGAAGCCTGGAAGGCACACAACCAATTCATGTTAATAATAATCATACATACATACATACATATTGTGACGTGTATCTCGCCATGTGCTCTTGTTGTGTTCCTGGCCCCGCCTCACAGCTGGGCCTTGTCTGTGTCTACAGATGGTATGGTAATTAAAGTATATAAACAGTGGTATAGTTTATTTATATACCACTTTTTCAAGCAGAAGCTATGAAGTGCTTCACAACGTGAGATATGTACAAATGTACAAATTAATAGGAATTAAAAAAAATAATAAAGTCTTTAAAGTTAAAACAGGTTGTCTTGTATCATTTTTTACTTTTTTACCTAGTAACAATAATAATTGTAATGATTTTTTCTAACCAACTATACAAAACAAAAAAGATGGATGGAGAAATGCTTTCTGGTTCACAGGTCATGTGGGACATTTGTTGATGTGGTCAAAAATTAAGAGTATTTTTACAAGGCTTCTTTCTGTATATCTGTATATATACTAATAAAATGTATACTTTTAAAAATCAGGTTTTGTTTTGTCTTGTCTGGGTTTGTTTTGCTGTCCTTGGCCATGTGCACATGTCTTATGTTCTAGCCACGCCCTTGTCCTGCCTTAGCTCCTCCCTGTCCAGCTGGCTCGTTTGTACACTCCTCCCTTGCCCAGGTGTATCTTGTCTTGTTTCTGTATTTAGTCTTGTGTGTTAGATTTAGTCCTTGTCAGTTATTGTGTAGGTGTATGTCGTATCTAGTCCCGTTTACCTGCCGTGTTTCTGTGTTATATTGTCATAGTTGTTTTCTAGTATATGTTTGTTTGTTTCCTAACGTTGGTTTTCTTTTTTGGTGTGTTTGTTTCTTTAAAATAAATATTAGAAACCTTAAAACTTGTACATACTTACAACAATCACAACCCCACATTCGTGACAGTATTAACTTTCTTTATGCCATAGGAACACCAAGCACTGCTGGGTGTAGCACCTAAGGCCTTACTATCGGCACACACAGAACTCATATTAAATGTATAATATAACAATAATATATAATTCTCCTGCATTAGAAAACAAAAGAACGGATATTAACTAATGTAAGAGAGCACACTAGTTAAGATAGCACGGTAGCACTAGTAAAGCTAGCACGATAGCTAATGCCTAAAATAACGCACAGTACCCAGTAGCTAAAAGATAGTACCCTTGTTAATAACTAAAACAGCACAGTAGCAAATGGCTAAAATATGGCACAGTACCCAATAGCTTAAAGACAGTACCCTTGTTAATGACTAAAACAGCGCAGTAGCTAATGGCTAAAAGATAATGTGGTAGCTAATGGCTAAAATAAAGCACAGTACCTAATAGCTAAAAGATACTACCCTTGTTAATGACTAAAATAGCTCATTAGCTAATGGCTAAAAGATAGCACGGTAGCTAATGGCTAGAGTAATGCAAAGTACCCAGTAGCTAAAAGATAGTACCCTTGTTAATAACTAAAACAGCACAGTAGCAAATGGCTAAAAGATAGCACAGTACCCAATAGCTTAAAGACAGTACCCTTGTTAATGACTAAAACAGCGCAGTAGCTAAGGGTTAAAAGATAGCACAGTAGCTAATGGCTAAAAGACAGTACACTAACTAATAGCTGCTACTGTGGAATTGATAAAAATTGGGGGGGGGGGTTTTAGTGACTATTCTTGCTATAAAATGTGAACTGCAGCCACTTTCAGTCACCTTCTGCCCAAATAAAGGGTGATAAAAATTAAGAAAAAGCCAACTGGTGCCTATAGACATGAAGACCCATCACAGACCAAGTTCTTTGGCTAGCTAACATACCACAGCTAATCAGTCTGGCCAGACACAAAGTGTCTGCTGCATGCAGAAATGAACAGTATTTGGTGTTCATCATTAGCTAGTGCACTACTGCTGTATTTCAGGAGGTTGAGATTTACCAGCCTCCCTCTGGAAGGAGTTCATTGTAATGCTAGTCGGAGTTCCTACTTATAAACTTGGGGTAAATTAATCCACCCGACTTCACGAAAAAGAGCTATCAGACATCACACAACAATGGCTGCACCCAAGGAGGTGCGTAGCTTGATGAAAATGTAAAGTGTATATTGCCTGTGTTTAGTTAAATAGCAGTGTAAATCATAACTTGCTAGTACGCTATGTCATCATTAGCTAGTGTGCTATCATTTCACCATTTGCTTGTGCACTATTTTGTTACCATTAGCTTGTGTGGTATCTTTTGTTTTTTCTAGCTTTTTGTGTTGTCTTTAGCTAGTTTGCTATCTTTTAGCCATTAGCTAGATTTTTATCTTGTAGTCATTAGCTAATTTGTTATTTTTTAGCTATTAGCTTGTGTACTAATTTGTAGTAATTAGCTAATGTGCTATTAATTTAGCTATTAGCTTGTGTGCTATCTTGTCATTTTTCCCTAGTTTCCTATGATGTTGTCATTAGCTAGTGTGCTATCTTGTCACCATTTGCTTGTGTGCTATTTTGTAACTATTAGCTTGTGTGGTATATTTTTGTTTTTCTAGCTTCTTGTATTATCATTAGCTAGTTCGCTATCTTTTAGCCATTAGCTAGATTTTTATCTTGTAGCCATTAGCTATTGTGCTATTTTTTAACTATTAGCTAATGCACTGTCTTGTCACCATTAGCTTAGATTACTGTGCTATCTTCTTTAAAAGTTTGAATATTACTTTTCATGGTGTTATGAATAAAATAAATAAATAAATAAATAAAGGTAAATCTTGAGAGATTGAGATTACGCACTGAAGGGTTAGGGTTTTGTACGTGAATGATAATGCATGCTTTCTGATGTAGCAGAACACCACTTTGTTCTCCTTCCAGCACCAAAGTCTTTTTAAGGTTTGCATCACAGTCTTAGTTTTTAGAGAAAGTCTGTCCAGTCGTTCTCGCTCTACCAATTAACTGACACCCTAATGTTGCACAGCTGCTGGGAAACAGTCCTGTCACAACACTTCCTGTCCTTTTTGTCCCGCTGAGAAAATTACATCTCTGCTCCTTTTTCTTCTTAAATCTCCAATTATAAAATGTGAAAGCACTTTCTCAGTCCGTCCAGGGAACACAACACATCATTAACGTCAAAATGGAAATATGCACAAATGGATTAACAGTAAATAAGCACATTATTTATACTGAGTACATCTTCAGGGTAATAATATGAACTTAATGACCCAACTGTGTAGTCTAACCCATAAACCATGTGTTTGATCTAAGCATGCTGATATGGCAGAAAGGATATTTTATCACATTTCCATAATCTCACTTAAAAAACCCAACATTTTTGCAAGTGTTTACTTTTAGATTGAGTAGCACAGTGTTCACGATAGCAGAAATGTTATTCATTACAGAACACCACTGCAGAGAATCCCAACACAATTTCCTCCGCGATCCATAAAGTTTTCTGAGTCTGATTCACTAACTGTAATGTCAGCTTTCAAAAATACACTCTTTTATTTCAAGAACTAATACTGGGATGGAGAGCATGGTTGTGTAATGGCGCACTCAACAAACTTAACAGACTTAAACAGCTGTATTTTTTATCTGTGCAATATATAGAACTTATTCATAATTCAACACACTCAACTGTGCAATGTGCAATAATCTGTGCAATATCACGTTTACACTTTTATATTTGCTATATTTTTTTCCTATTTAAAAAAAAGCTAAAAGACCCAATAGCTAAAAGATAGTAACCTTGTTAATGACTAAAACAGTGCAGTAGCTAAGGGCTAAAAGATAGCACAGTAGCTAATGGCTAATATAACGCACAGTACCCAATAGCTAAAAGATAGTAAACTTGTTAATGACTAAAACAGTGCAGTAGCTAAGGGCTAAAAGATAGCACAGTAGCTAATGGCTAAAATAACGCACAGTACCCAATAGCTAAAAGATAGTACCCTTGTTAATGACTAAAACAGCACAGTAGCTAATGGCTAAAACAATGCACAGAACCCAAGCTAAACATACTTAAACAGCTGTATTTTTATCTGTGCAATATATTTAACTTCTTCATAATACAACACAATCACTGTGCAATCAACTGAGCAATGTGCAATAATCTGTGCAATATCACTTTTACACTTTTATATTTGCTAAATTGCTTGTTACCTATACCCATAGGACTTTGGTTAAGACTGGATGTATATAGTTAGATTCTATTTTATCTTATTTTATTTTATGTATATATATTTAGCATGAAAATGTGTGTATATTTAAAAGAATGTGTATATATATCTGCATCTTTCTCAGCTGCTGTAGCACGTAAATGTCCCCAATAGGGATCAATAAAATTCTATTCTATTCTACTCTATTCTGTTCTGAAGACTTACCTCCAACTCTCTCTGTAGAGCAGACAATCCATACCGCACACATGATCTGTTCCTTCACCCACATCTCTTTCTTTTTCCTCTCGCATGGTTTTTTTCTGACACAAACAGCACTTTTTTCTGTTGGATGTCCATTTTTAAACTCCTGTTTGGTGCGAGAGTTGCTCCATTTCTTTACACAACCTTTCATGACAATATGTTGTTTTGTAGACCAAGTCGGACCCACCGCTCTGTTCACACTACACAACTTTGTGACTTCAGGAGTCTCCAGGTTGTGTGAAAAGTTAAGTGATCATTCACAGTCGTGTGGTGTGAAAGAGGCGTAAGCTGCTTAATTGGATCATGCAGAACACCTGTGTGGAAGCTTCTGCACTCTTGGCTTCTCTAGTTAACCAGTACTTCCATTTGTCACCCATCTGCACTCACACTGGCACTATCTGACACCACATCAGTGGCAGCTCATTTTAAGCAGATATATGTGCTCGAACGCTTTAAAACTCCTCCTGGCCTGAGCGTACGATCACGAGCTTCGGGGAGGCCGAGCCTGCTTCAAAGTAAGACGCAAGTGTGAAGCCCCAAGGCTGAGTCTACCAATCTTGTGAGCTGACAGAGGCCACTTGGCAGCCTAATCAAGACTGACAGCATCTAATGAAGACAGAGAGCATTATTCATAGCTTCAATTTCACACTCAGCAACGTCCGATGGCCAGGACGGGGGCCAGTGTTAGCAGCAGCTCGTGCTGGGGGACGTTTAGACGGGGTAAGGTCAAATCTTTCACTGTGTAATTAACTTCACCAGCTGTGCTGCTGTGTTAGTGCTGTTTTGCTTGTGTCATGTTTGATCGCAGGGCTGCAGGCTACAGGAGTCATGGCATGATGCGGCGCAAAATGGCATGTGTTATGCTATAGACACAGTGGATCTATAAGCATGGGTGTGAGCGCCCCACCCCCATGTACTACATTCAGTTTCTGATTCAGTTGTAACATTAATGTTTTTATTAAGAAACTTGCTTTGCAGCTAAACAGCTTTTTAAATGTAGTTTATTATAAATGGAATTTGCAAAAAAACAAGAAAAAACAAGATTGTGTGTTTCGAACTCTCTTGAACCTTGAACAAATGTAGAATTTGATGCCTGCAATGCTTAAAAA
The DNA here is from genome assembly GCA_037974385.1 of Arnoldichthys spilopterus. Lineage (NCBI taxonomy): Eukaryota > Metazoa > Chordata > Actinopteri > Characiformes > Lepidarchidae > Arnoldichthys > Arnoldichthys spilopterus. The sequence continues at coordinate 4,523 of JBBPDA010075130.1, read as the reverse complement.
AAAAGTTTGGACAAAGGCATGTTTACCACAGTGTTTTATTGTCTTTCCTGTATTTACCCTGTTAAATCATGTTTGGAACTGAGGAGACAAATTTTGCCTATATATGCTTGAGACAAGACTACAGCTCAACAATCAGCATTAATGAAAATGTATTTACATTTGTGTGTGTGTGCATATATATATATATATATATATATATATATAAATAAGAGTTTAATGCTACTGAAGGCCCCTCAGAAAAAGTTATAGGTGGGTATGACATGACGTCTGCTTATATTTGCACAAAACACAAAATAATAATTTTGATAAAACATAACACATTTATATTGATTTATTTAAAATTTCACATTCAATCTTAGCTCAGCTTTAAAATAAAAAAAAAAAATATAAAAGAAAATGAAACTTTTATACATATATATTGTGATGAATTGAAACTTGGATGCAATTGCAAGTTGATGTTTTACTAAAACCAGTTCACTGGTGAGAAAAAGGACAATCCAAACAACAAGGTCAAAAGGCAGGCGTAGGTCGATCAGGAGCAAACGGGTACAAACAAGATCCAAACTCTTAGTCAAAAACACTTGAAAGGTCAAAATACCAGATAAGCAAAACTTAGAAAAACGCTTGGAATCGGTCGTGGATACCACGAGACTTCGCACCTCTCCTGTGTCTGGGGAAGGTTTAAATAGGGCCCCTAATGAGGCCCTATTGCACCGCACCTGGAGGGAGGGCAGGCTCGGAGGAGATCAGTATTCTGGTGAAGGTGACCTGTGTCGGCCACCAGACGGAGACATATCTCTTGTCTTGCCTAAGGTAGGCGTGGCCCTTACACACATATATATATATATATATAAACGAGTTCCATATTATAACTGTTCAATGCAAATATATTCACAACCATGTTTACTGATTGGGTTTGAGATGACAAAACGTATAAAGACATTCTTTTTTTAACGTCTGTACATGTATTTGTTCTACGTGTAAACAAGTAATATTTTTACGCTTCAAACGTATACTTGTAAGACGTTTTGGCCCAGAATGCGTGACATAATATTTTTACGTGTCCAGGCCTATAATCGTGCGAACGTTTTTAGCCTGCAAGGAACATATGTGGGCCTCCCGTACCCCAACCGACCGCACCCGGGAGCCCACGGAGCCAAAAGAGAGCCTCCCTGGTGCAGCAGGCGCACTCGCTAACCTGAAACAAACAGAACCCCTTGCTACTAAAAATAGCAGGGCAACGGAACCCCAAAAACCAAATTACTGGCGAGTCCGGTGTAGCTTGCAGGCTTGCTTTGGCCACACCAAACTCACCAGTTATTTGTACCAGAGACAGAGACTTTTCGCACCGCCTGGTTAGACAACCATGCTTATGAGGGCTTTTGCCCTGGTGAAACATACAAGCACAATTGACGTAACCATGGCGACTCGTGGTCGCGGAAACGTCGCAGGACGCTAACCCTTACATATACATGTATACGCATGGATGTATGTGTGTGTGTGTGTGCAGGAAAAGAAAAATTTTAAGTTCCTGACATTACTCAAAAGGGTTAAAGATGTGAAAAAGTGCTACTAGGGATTTGTAGTTCAGACATGCTGTTTCTCTTCCCTTCCTTTCCTGAAGCTGGTGAAGTTTGGGTTCATCGACGTGAAAGACCTCTCTCAGCTCCGTGTTAAACCTGAAAGGTTCTGCTGGTTTTAAGGTAAGCCAAACCTCCTCAGGGACACTGCAGATCTGCCAACACTGACTTCAATGCTGATTTCTAACCATAAATATTCTTACAGTTAAAACTTAAACTAAACTGGAATTGTGAAATTTGGGATCACTGCACAGCATTGTTAAACAACCGTAGACGTCGTTAATTCCCGCAAAATGGTGAAAATGAGTGGTGTGGACGTTTAAGCACATTTTTCTATAGGCACAAGCCAAAAGCTGTCAGCGGTGCGGCTTATAATTAAACCGCTGAAGCTGTGCTGCTGTATCGTTGCAGTGAGAGAGCACTGCAGCAGAGGAACCAAACTCAGCTTTACTCTTACTTCCACAGTGACAAGCCTTGTGATAATTGCCTTCCTAATGCTTTTCTGCCCATGCGTAAAGCAGAATAATTAAGCACGAGAACAGGAGAGGAGAGACTTTGTCCATGGACACATCTTCACAATGTGCCAGAAGTTTTTATTCAAAACCCTATTTGACGACTCGTGTCGTCCCTGGAAGAAAATTACCATTGTCATTTAAAACAACAGGATTCATAATTAATCTGCTGGATAAATCACCAAAACTTCGACATTACTTGATTCTCTGACCTCCGGAGCACATGTCCACCAAATTTGAGGATTCTGTGTGTTTTCATTCTTTAAAAATCTGTAAAAATGTGTTTTTAGGCATTTTCAGTGCCACAAACGACCTTGCAGATTCCACCACCATCACCAACATCAACTTCTGCCCATCCTCAGTGAGCTGAAGGGCACCACTCACAGAAAGAGCACTAAACCCAGCATGTCTAAGAGATAAGAGAGATCAGTATTGTTATGGCCCAGACGTTGAAGATCAGGCACCATGTGGGGCTAAGGATCCAGATGACAATGTAGTAAGTCTCAGATTTTCGTTTTGGGTGGCATATATTAAGCAGCAAGTGAGCAGTGAGTTATTGAAGCTGATGTGCTGGAAACAGAAAAAAATGGGTGAGCGTAAAGGTTTGTACCACTTCAACCAGGGCCTTATCGTGATGATACACGTCTGAGTCAGAGCGTCTCCAGTACAACTGGTCTTGTGGAGTGTTCCAGGTGTGCAGTAGTCAGTACTTACCAAAAGTGACCCAAAGAATCAGCGACAGGGTCATGAGCACCCAAGGCTCAGTGATGCATGTGAGCAGTGATGGCGAGTCCGTCTGGCCCACTTCCACAGAAGAGCCTCTGTGGTGTAGAAAGTGACGTTGACTCTGATAGAAAGGGGTCAGAACACACAGTGCAGCACAGTCAGAGCTGCTCCAGCAGCAGGAGGGACACACTCAGTGTTATGGCTGATCAGTGTGTGCTCTGGACAGTCAATGGGCACAAACTGGATGGTTTTAAAGAGGGTGTACGAAAGGTTTAAGAAGTTTTCCATGTGTGTTCTTGGTACGAGATCGTGCCTGACTCTGCAAGACTAGGCCTGTGCTTCGATTCTCTCACTAGTTCCACATGTAGTGAATCAGTACACAGTGAATACAAATTTGACAACTGGTAAAGGTCCTGGTACAACAGCACTGGGATGCTAATGACATATATTTTATATATATATATATATTATATATATATATATATATAACAAACAGCTTGTATTGTTTGAGACACAGCATCACAATATATACAGTAAAGTCATCCTAATCTAGGGCAGTGGTGTCCTAGTGGTTAGAACATTGCTAACCTTGGTTGCAGGTTCAAGTCCCGGCCCAGGCACCACTGAGGTTCCCTTGAGTAAGGTACCGTCCCACTACACTGCTCCCCGGGCTCTGTTGGTAGCTGCCCACTGCTCCACGTGTGCACGTATGGTGGGTTAAATGCAGAGGACACATTTCGTTGTGGTGCTTTCACTTCATCTGTGTTATTGACATATTATGGGATTTTTTAAATGGTTTTTCTATAGCAAACAGTCCTATACAGACTTCAGTCCGTGTTCTTTATCTGAAGTCTTTCATATGTAAGAGGCCAACATGGTTAAAGCCTGCTTGCTTTGCTCATCCTCACCTAGAAGCACTGTTGAGAACCGCATGTGGGTTTTCTTGCTCTGTCCCCACTATCTGTAGAGTCTCCACTATTTCCTATAATATCTTTAACGCAGTCTTAAGTGACCTGTTCATAGGTTTGTCATCGTATTTATAGAATTCATACTTTGCCTTGGACTGTCCTGATTGCCGTTGACGCCCCCCGCCTGCAATCAGACTCCATTTGTCAGGCTTCCCCCGCTCCGACGCTTCCCAGATCGTTTTAAATAACCGAGCGTTCGGCTTCAGCGTGCGATCATGTTATCTGCTCGCGCGCCGTGCTCGCTGGCCGTCTCAGCTGACACGGTGATGTATGCATTGTGTTCAGTGCACTGATGGAGGGGCTGATTGCTTTTGTTCACATTTACTGGCCTGCCAGCTACGCAGAGCTCCGCGCTGACCCTGACTCGGCTGCTTTTTCCCTCCCATGAAACGTACAGCTTGATTAAAACAAAAAACTACTATTTACAGAATCCCCCCCCCCCAAGCCAAAGCATGTGGAGTTTTGCTGGAGGCTTGAGGCTCATGTTGCTAAGACGTAATGGAAGCTTATTCCACAGCAATTAGGAATATACCAACATACAGCAGCGAACTCGGACTTTGACATGTGATGGGCGAGATGGAGAGAGACAGAGAGAGAGACAGAGACAGAGAGAGAGAGACAGACAGACAGAGAGAGACAGAGACAGAGAGAGAGAGAGACAGAGAGAGAGAGAGAAAGAGAGAGAGAGAGAGAGAGAGAGAGAAAGAGAGAGAGAGAGAGAGAGAGAGAGAGAGAGA
>JBBPDA010075100.1:0-12522 GCA_037974385.1 Arnoldichthys spilopterus | reverse complement strand
AAGTTATTTTTGTGACCATTTTGAGTTTTTCTTTCATTGACTGAAGGGTACCAACAATTTTGTCCACGTGTGTATACCAGATGGCGAGGCCATCTTGGTAGAAATAGGTCACATGACGTGAGTTCAGGTCCAGGAACTGTAAAATCCACCCCAGGGTTTGGTTCCAACTGGCTTGTTCATTAAGTTACTAACACACCAAGTTACACAATAGTTACACTTTGCAGTTGGCTGCCTTCCCACATGTGCAGGCACTGCTGAGACTGATAGGAAGCTCGCAGGTACAAGTTCCCCATCGGAGAGAAAGTTTGTGGGTATGCCAGCAGGACTGGCGCAGGACTTCCAGCATCATAACATGTGGGCTGCAGCCTATCAGCTGCTTCAGCAAGAAAAGGAGGAAGGAGGGGTTTCTTCATTTTCCAGCAAGCACTTCTGCTTGCATGTTTCTTAGCTCAAAGCATGACTAAATATAGTCAACAATCTCAGAGTCAGTGCTCGTGAGAACAGGGTTTCCAACCTTTTACTTTTAGCCCAAATTTGATACAGTAGATCATGATTTTCTCCTAAACCGCCTTAAAACATCAGTTTAAAGCATCAGTTTAAAATGGTTTGACACCTATAAGGGCAAAAGTAGTTTCTGACTCTAGCTAAACATTCAAGCGAACATGACATAGTCTGTGGTGTCCCGCAGGGTTCTGTATTAGGCGCACTTTTGTTTTCCTTACATATGCTCATATGCTGAGGTGAGGTTATTAAAAAACACGGAAGTGGTATGATGAAGACACACAATTATAAATACCAGTAGAGCCAAAAGTTACAAGACCTAGCATGTGTGTCCTGTATCATTGACTGGATGATTTTTTTTTTATTATTAAATGAAGGAAAAACAGAAATGTAAATTATTGACAATAAAGCAAAGAAAACACAATAAAGACTCTTTAAATTTTAAATCACATATCATTAATGTCATTAAAACAACAATTAATATTCAGCAGGCAACCAGAATGAATAGTTTAATAGTCAAAAGCAGTTTTAAACATTTTTATTTGGACTAAGCTTTTATGTTTAATTATCTCTGTATTATTTCACAAGCTTTTTACTCTAAAATTCCCATTTTATTACCATACTGAGCGTTTTCTATATAATTTTCTTTATTTTTTAAGAAGTGTTTTTTCTTCTTTTATTTATTTGTTAATCTCTTATTTATTAAAACATATTTTATTTTTTTGTTTTTAAAATCCTCTTTCTTTTAAATGTCTATATATTTTAAGCATGTTACTCAAGTCTGGCTTCTTCTTCTTGCCATGTAACTTCCTGAGCAGACTACAACACTGCCCCTCCCTAACATATATGCTAATGTGAACACAGTGTATACACACACACACACTCTTCTTGCTTTTTACTGATTATTTTTTCTTTCCTGCATGTATAAAGCTTTGAGCTGCATTTAATGTAATATGTATGAACAGTGCTATATGAATAAAGTGTATTAGCATTATTTTTGTTCAACCAAGTGCAGTCATTTGCAAAGGTCTGAGTACATTTTGTTGGCAAATTAAAGAAAAAAACGTTCTACAACAGTGGCCCAGTCTACCACCCTGGAGAGCAGTAGTAGTAGCTACCACATACACAGTACATAGTAAAAACGAAACAACGTTCCTCCAGGACCATGGTGCAACACAAAAGCAGAACAGGACAGAGCACAAGAGCAACAACACAACTAAACTACACTACACTAAACTAAACAACTAAACTAAACTTAACTAAAAATACAACGAGACAAGCCAATGTTCAGTGCAGTTGACAGTGGAGCAGCAGAGATGTGCATGTATGCAGAACAGAGTTTAATGTGCCAAAAATTGCAGGACATCAGTAAATATGTGCAATATTACAACAGCAATAAATATAGTTGTGCAGTTTGTAGCAGCTTTAAAAAAAATGTGACAGAGAATGTCCTGTTTTACACAGAATGTGTAGTATAAGAAAAGAGTATTTTAACTGGTTTTTAAAGTCTAAATTGTCTTAGGTGATTGGGTGAGGGAGGGGGAGGGGGTGGTTGGTGGTGTATATGTGTTTTTATTAGTTTTATCAGTTCTAGCATAAAGGTCAAATCGAGCGCTCCTGCCATAGAATTCAGACACCCCCATGGACCTTCATCACCTGAATCAGGTGTACTGGAGCTAAACTCTGCAGGGTGGAAAATCTCTACCTGCTGTACAGGGGACCAATTTTTCCACAGTAAATGCTACTAGGGTAATTGACCAGTGTTGTTGGTCAAGTTTATTTATTTTTAAACGAATTAAGATTATACTAAAGAAACTAATGTTTCACCTCAATCTTACATAACACAATATAAAATGCAGCATAACCTTCCTATGCAGTAATGATCTCTATGGAAAAAGTACAGTTCGGTATTTAGAAATCATTAATGTGTACAACATTTCTGGTGAGAACTGCAGGGTAAAGCGAACTAAAAAAAAACCTAAAATATGAACAAAAACTGCAAAAAAAAGAGGAAGTAATCCTTAAAAATGTTAATCTCACTGAACCTAAAATAAGTTAACAGAACAAAAAAAAAACATAAATGATCACATCAAAATCTCAACATTTTACTGTTTTTTTAGACCAAATACTCAGTAAAAAAAAGCAGCAATTGTGTGCAGAATTGTCTCTATGTAGCAGATTTACATAAAAAAATCAACAAAAGATGTAATTTTCACACATAATATGAGGTGTGTGTGTACTTGTTTAGTTAAACTTTAGTTGTTCACTTAAAATATGCTGTTAAACTGATCAACTCAATTTGTATTAAGTAAATTAACAAGTCTACAAATACATATTGTTGTTTCTCAACATATAGTAGAAACATTCTGAAGTTAAGGGTCAAAAGCTGATATTTCTTAGTAATATTTGCTAGAAATATGTTATGTTCCACATTAATTAAGAGTCCCTTATAATGTTATACAACAATAAGTGAACTAGCCTAAAACTCTGTAAAATAAGTGTACTATGGTGCCCTGCTCACAGGAAACTTCAGGTCACACGGGGGACTTAACCATTACACCTCCTCTTTTAAGTCTAATTTCATTTTCTATATCTTAATATAACTGAATATCCAAAACAAGGTGGGAAACTGATTGACTGTTTCAATTGTTTCAAAAGTAAATTAACAAATTAATTTCAAATCAAACCAACAAATATAATTAAAAATGTTTAAAAATATTTAAACTACAGCAGACATTCAAAATGTTCAAAAATAAAATTTCTAATATTTTCTGAAAATGGGCTACTATGTTGCACATTATTTGAGTAAAATTGAGCAAAATCACTTGAAATATGTCTACAGTGTAAGGCCTTAGGATTAAAAATGAATGAATTTGCCTTAAAAAAATGTCTTAATTAGCCTTACGTTTACCAGTGTGAAACTTTAAGGTCTTTATAATGGAATGTGTGAGTATTACCCGATAATTATCACCCCGATGAAAAACTAGCCGCTAGCTCGCCTGCAGTGTGATGTTTTGGTGGCTTTACACTTCCGAGGTCCTTATCTGTTCACACAGTTGATCTTTATCAGTGTGGAAGATATTTTTTTTTTAAACATGTTACTCATGTTTGGCTTCCTTTTCTTGCTGTGTTACTTCCTGAACAGACACCTACACTGCCCCCCCCCCTCCCCCCAATATATGCGTGCTAATTCAAACACAAAAATACTTCTTAACACAGCTCAGACAGACAGCTTCAACCCATTCACACACAGTCAGAAGAAGAACATGCAAATAAACGATCCACAAGCCGTAAGGTACATCTCAGTAAGAGAGAAGCAACTTCCTTTCAGCCCCAAGCTTTTAGTACTGCTAGGCTTCTTTCTTTTTAAGTCCATTTATTAAGAATTAGGTTAATGACCATCATGAACTGGCTGAATAGATTAAAAATTAAATGAAGATAAGAGTGAAATTCTCCATAATGCCATAAAATCACAGAGGGAAAAAGCTTTAGACAGTTTGAGCAACATTGAGAAAATCGAGACTTCGCTGTTGTTTTTGACCGTGAACTCACATTTTTTAAATCACAGATTGACAAAACTGTCAATGCTGCAGTCATTCATCTCAGAAACAAAGCCCCGTAAGACCATTTCTTACCCTGGAGTGTAGCTTTTGTTTCTGATGCCTGGACTATTGTAAGGCACAGGATTCCCTAAAAAGACCATAGATAGATTATGACTTGTTCAGAATTCAGCCTCAACAGGAGCTGAACATATTCACCCTATTGCAGCTGGACTACACTGATTACGTGTGCATGTGTGATGGGTTAAATGCAGAGGTTGCATTTCATTGTGGTGCTTGAGTGTGTTCACAATGACAAATAGTCACTTTCACTTCACTTATAGAATTGATTTTAAAATATTTTTATCAGTATTTAAAGCTGTTAATGTACAAACACCGTCATATATTTCAGAGTGTTTGACAGAATAAGCTCCTAACAGGCCCTTAAGATCATGCAGTGCTGGCTGTTAATTACAGTAATACGGTGAAGCAGCATTTTGTTTTTATGCACCAATGATCTGGAACAACCTACACTAAGATATTCATCAGGCTCCGTCTCGCTGTATTTTTAAAAAGCAGCTTAAACACACTTGTTGCCCTGAGCGTATACCTATAGAGTTTTTAGTGCCTTGGATACATTATTTTTGTCTTGTATTTTTACATTTTCTCTCATCTTTTTCCTCTTTTATTTTAAGGCTAGAGATATGTTTTTTGTTTAACCTAGTGTTTAGTTTTTACTGAGTTATATAAACATATATAATTTTGTCATTTATTTATTATTGTTATTAATATTTTAACCTCCTTTTATCTGTCTTAATTATTTTCATATGAATTATTTTTTTTCTATATTTGCACTTTCTACAAAGTACTCTGAGTTGCATTCAGGTGTATATAAGATATTAAATAAATTAAGCTATTATTATTATTATTATTATTATTATTATTATTATTATTATTATTATTAACTGAAGGCTTTGACTCCATCAATGGTCACAGCAGATGAAAATAGTACACTCATGTATTTTTGGATAAATTAATATTTTACTCAAATAATGTGTAACATTATTAAACAAATTTAACAAAACAAATTTTACTTAGAAATTGTAACTTTCGATCCTAAAGATTAGAATGTTTCCAATATTTAACTGGAGATTAATTTGTTAATGTATTTAAAAACATGAGACAATCAGTTAGTTTACCAAATACCTTTAGGTAAATATTCCATCTGTAAAAATATTAAGGCTTTTACACTATCAGTGGTAAAATCACTGTACATTATATAATATATAACTACATTTTACAACAAAGTTTTAGGCATGTTCACTTTTTTATAAGTAACTGATATTTTACTCAAGTAAGGTGTAACATGACATCTTTTGAACCTTAATTTAAAAAAAAAAACTTTTAACCATTTTTAGTCTTAATTTGTTAATTAGAAAAAAGTCAGACAATCAGTTTTCCAACGTGTTGTAACATTTCAAGTTTGGCAAAACATTTTGGCACTCCTGGATATTTTATGTCGATCTTGTAAGTATAAATAAGTTACACACTTTTGCATGTTTTAGCACATAATTGCTGTTTATTTGTTGATTTGTACATTCTGGAACAAATGTACACATGAAATGTGGCCTGTGCAAAAGTGGCACATTTTATATTGTATTTTAAGCATAATTAGTCAATAAAAAAGTCAGTCAATAAATATAATGCTTCATTTGAGCGAGGGTTTTATACCATTGCTCATGAAAAACCTGCTGAAGCCCTTTACATGGTGTGAGCTTTGTTGGGTTTTTTTTTTAACTGATAGAAGTTGCAAAAAAATGTAACTGAAATTATTTTTTGATGCTAAATGACTTAGCAAGTCTTTAAACCTCTTGAGCAACTTTTTTCTAAAACCAAAATTGACTTTTGCCCCCCCCCTCCTGTCAACAAAATATTAACAAATTGTATATCTTAACCATCTCTCCACTTGTGAGCAGGCCTCAGGCCCCCTGCCATAGATGCAGGGTTTTGCTCTGATAGTGACGAAATGAATTAGAAACTAGGGATTTTTTTTAAATCTGCAAAAACATTTATTTATATGATTCTGTTCCAGTTTAAACATATTTCCTGTAAATAACGGCTGTATTGTACTGATATATTCTTTGTTTTCTCTCAGAACTGTAGCATCTGTATTAACCCAAGAGTCTGTACATACGTGTGTATGTGTGTGCGTGTGTGCCTGTGTGTGAGGCTTGCCTGGGTTGTGTATTTTTGTGATGTCTACACTCAGTAAACAGTACTGTGACTGTAATTCTCTGATGCCCCCGACTCTTATTATTCCACCTCATCTGAAACTGAGGAACTCGTTTCTCAATGGCTCAGTGTGGTGTGAAGCCTGAAGGTTCCACAGTGCGATTTCTCAGAACCTCACCGCAGTCTGAGAGTGGCCCTCCCACAGTCACAGCCACCTGACTGTCCTCTCTCTCTGGGTGGTCAGGGTGGTCCTCCCCCTCCCCCCCCATCACTCGGTATAACGATCCTCTCTCTCTTTATGAGGTTCAGCGGATAATTGGTTGTATCAGCAGATCATGTACAGGAGCATGTACAGAGTAGCTATAGCCACATTAGCCTGTGGGCCACAGTTTGTGCAACCTTATCGCCCGATGTTCGAAACCCATTTCCCCTTTTCTTCCTCCTCTGCACGGAAAAACTGATGAAACCATGCAAAGTGTGATTCACCTCAAGCCACATCATGTGCCTGACCAAGCAGAACCAGCCGTCGCATCTCGCATGTGTCGGTTAACTGAGAAGGAAGAAGCAGAAACAAGTAAAAGATATAAACAAACACAGAAAACCCTAATAAAAGGAACGAGTTGTCTTCCCCGCACTGAGAATATTGCAGTTCGTCCTCAGAAGAGTGGCTGCTGTGCCAAAACCACTGATCACGGAAAGCTGCACCACCTGCCTAACACTGAGTGTGTCCCTCCTGCTGCTGGAGCAGCTCGGACTGTGCTGTTCTGTTGAGCCCTCACCACATGCATCAGCGAGCTTTAGGTGCTCATGACCACCGGTTGTCCACACACTCAACACTTACACACATTTGAACGTTGACATATTTGTGCAAAACTGCTAACTGTTAATTGCATTTTCTTCAATGCTACAGTTGTGAAATACTGTAGGAGTTAAACTACAGCAATAGATGTATCATTTATAATATTAAATCATATTGTTGGTAGGTACTAATTACTGCACACCTGGAACACTCCACAAGACCTGCCGTTCTGGAGACTCACTCTGTCGTCTAACATTCCTGCTTCCATCACATCGACTTCAAGGCCTGACTGTTCACTGCAAAATATATCCCACCCCCGTGACAGGAGCAGCTGTAACCAGATCATGTTACACACTTTACCTGGAAGTGGTTCTGGAGTTGAGGCCGATTGGTGTATAATGACAGGTTGAACATTAAAATCACATCATTTATATGACGATTTATGTAAAAAAAATTTAAACATATACAAAATGTAACAATTGTAAAATTATTTTGATTTTTTATTTTAGAACACTGATATTACGAATGATTTATAATCATTCAAGATTTCTTTCCGTCATGAACACTTTGAAACAAAGGACTAAAGAGCAAATAAAATTCCTGCATTCTCTAAAAAATCTGTGAGAGATCCATAAAACTTTAAAAAAGCCTGGAGTTATTTTTACCATAACTGACCTAAACCAAGTGGTAGAGATGGAACAGTCAGGCTGAGTTAAGCTCAGTGCAGGTCTCAGTAGAATATAGGGACTTATACTGGTCTCGACCAAATAATTGACCTGTCTTAATGGGTTAATGCTATGGCTGATCAGTATATATGCATGTGTGTGTGTGTGTGTGTGTGTGTGTGTAGGGGAGATTGGCTGGAGACACTTCCACTAGGCCATCAACACTGGAGATGCCTCTATATTGATTCAACTGGGCGTCTCGGGCCAAATTCGATGCATTCTGGGTTATAACACAACTAGTTTTACACACACACACACACACACACACACCTACACTCACACTGGCAGTGGAGGCCTGGTGGTGAGGACATTACCTTGGCGAACTGAAGGTTGCAGGTTCGAGTCCCAGCCCGGGCACCACTAAGGTTCCCTTGAGTAAGGTACCGTCCCACTACACTGCTCCACGGGCGCTGTAGGTAGCTGCCCACTGCTCCACGTGTGCATGTGTGTTGGGTTGAATGCAGCGGTTGTGGTGCACTCTGTGTGATGGTGTGTGTCCACAATGACAGATAAGTAACTTACACACACACACAGTTAATTTGAGTTACTGGTCAGCCACAGAGTGTGTGTGTGTGTGTGTGTGTGTGTGTGTGTGTGTGTGTGTGAATTCAACAATATCTTCTTGTTTACTCTGAAAGCGGTTCCTGAGAAAAGTCGACGTCAGTTTCACAACGTGTTCTTCAACTGCAGATTAGGCTGATGAAGGCCATTGTCCCTGATGAGAGAGCATTTGTGAGTAAGTGTCCCTCAGCAAGTCCTTAGTGCTTATACACTGATCAGCCAGAACATTAACACCACTGACAGGTGAAGTGAACATTAACTCTAGTTATTTCATTACAGCACGCGCATGTCAGGGGGCTGGGATATAGTAGGCAACCAGTGAACAGTCAGCTCTTGAAGTCGATGTGGTGTATGCAAGAGCGTAAGGGAGGGAGCTACTCAGTATTAGGGCAGGTGGTGTTAATGTTTTGGCTGTATGCCACTAGGTATAGAGGCCTAAGCTGCAGAACAGGCCTATACACAACGTAATCACCGGCTGAAGCGTTTCGATATTTTTAAAAGAGTAAAATGTTTTGTGAAATACAAAAATAATATGATTAAATGTTATAAATGATAAAAATTTAATTTCACTGTAAATTAACTCCTACAGTATTTTACGACTGTAGCATCAGTGTAGCAAACAGCAGGTTGGTGAATGAGGTCCCGTTGTTCTAGACAGTGCTTTTACTTCAGTAAACGTATTTTTGATGTGATGTGGCCATGATTTGGCCTCCGTTTCTGCTTCTTTTGTCCAGTTTTCACAACTTAACCCAGCAATTGGGACATTTGTGACAAAAGAGCCTTATGTGTGTGACATCGACTCGTGAGGTCTGTGACCTTCTGCAGTGGTTTAATTTAGTGCCATTTGTAGCAATCAAATGTGGGTATGAAGTTTATATGTGTGTGTGTGTGTGTGTTTGTGTGTGTGTGAGTGTTTGTGGCGTTGGTGTGCATTTATTCACGCATGTGTTACTGCTGGGCCGCAAGTTCACCAGCCAAAAATATCCAGCCAAGAGAGTCTCTGTGATCCCACAGGAAGCTGTGGTGCACTGTGTGTTCTGACATCTTTCTATCAGAGCCAACATTCACTTTCGGTGGCTCAGCTGTGGGTTCAGCCGTGCTTCCTTGGTTCACTTTTGGTAGGTACCAACTACTACAAACCTGAAATACTCCACAAGACCTGCCGTTCTGGAGATGCTCGTCTAGAACGTCACAGGTCAAAGTAGCTCAGATCCTTATGCTCCTGCTTTCAGCACATCGACTTCAAGAACTGGCTGTTCACTTGCTGCCACCCGATGACAGAAGCAACTATAACCAGATCATCAATGTTACTCACTTGGAAGTGTTTCCAGGTGTGCAGGTGTGTGGGTACATACCAAACGTGATCCAAGGAAGGACAGCTGGTGAATCCGTCACAGGGTCATGGGCACCCAAGGATCACTGATGCATGTGGGGAGTGTAGTCTAGCCCGTTTGATCCTTGCTGACTCTGATAGAAAAGGGGTGAGAACACACAGTGCACCACAGTCAGAGCTGTTTCAGCAGTCGGAGGGGCACACTCAGTATTAGGCAGGTGGTCTTAATGTGATGGCTGATCCCTACAATATGAGGCTGAAGTGGAGTCAGTGGGCAGTTTGTGGGAGGGGTTTGCATTTGAAAAAGGTAAGAGACACAGATCAGAGAATCCCCTTTACCTGCGAGGGTCAGCGTACTGGACAGATCCCTAAGAGTAAGGTGGAACAAAAAATACAATACTGTGCAAAAGTCTTAGCCCCCTGTGTTAACGGTTTAAAGTCATTTCTCTGAGCTGTGAGTTACACGTGAACATTAGAATCAATGCAAACGAACAGTGCAGCAGTGAAGTGAATGAGGATCTGTGTGCGAACAGTAGTTGATGGTGTGTGAGCTGGTAGAAGACTCCAGATGTCTCCTCCAGTCATCTAACGAAGGACTGATTGAGCCCAAAGCAGAGATTTGATGGGAACTACAGCAACACTGGGCTCCACTAGGGGAGGATAGAACTGGAAATGATTAAGCTCAGCCCACTGACACACATACAGTCACTGTTTACTACTGTATATATTGTGTCCTGAGTGTTTGTTTGCTTTATGACGTGCTTTACAGACTTGTTTCTTTGGATAAGCTTCTCAGAATCGCACATCAGAAGCAAGGCCTTCTTCCATATTCGCACAACACTCAAAATTACCTCTGTCCAGAACCTTCCAGATTCTTCTCCGTGAAAAGAAGAACACGTTGACCCCTCGTTCACAGCAGCAATGTTTGCATCATGTCGGCAGCGACCTTTTCATTTTTGAGGAAGCAAACCCCGGTAAAGTGTTGACTTCTGCAGTTTCCAGTGAAAGGGTGTTAGAGTGCAGATAGACAGATAGATATACAGACAAACAGACAGACAGACAGACAGACAGACAGGCAGGCAGACAGATAGATTGATTGAGCTGACTGTGCGGCTGGAACGAACTGCTGTATAAAATGGTGTATAGCGCCACCTGCTGCTTGTTTTCATCAACCTTCATAAATAAAAAGGTAAATTATGTTGTATTAGAACCAAACGCGGATGTAACATTAACATTTTAGATGATAATGTTTGCGATTATGAAAAACCTTCAATAATCAATTATGCACAGATCAGCCACAACATTAAAACCAACACCTGGCTGGTGAAGTGAATAACGCTGATGATCTGGTTCCAGTGGCTCCTGACAGGGGATTGGAAATAATAGGGAGCAAGTGAACAGTCGGTTCTTGAAGACATTGTGTTGGAAACAGGAAAAATGGAAAAAAAAGAGTCAGAGAGTCTTCAGAACGGCAGGTCTTGTGGAGTGTTCCAGGTGTGAAGTAGTTGGTACCTACCAACAGCGATCCAAGGAAGGAGAAGTGAGGTAAAAGTGATTATTTGTCATTGTGAACACACTCAAGTGTCGCAACGAAATGTGACTTCTGCATTTAACCCATCACACATGGAGCAGTGGGGCAGGACAGTACCTTGCTTAAGGGAATCTTACTGGTGCCATGGGCAGGACTTGAACCTGGGGCCTTCAGGTCTCGCGGGCAATGTCCTAACCACTAGGCCACCACTGCCACTGGTGAAGCAGCGACAAGGTCATGGTCACCCAAGGATCACTGATGCATATGGAGAGCAAAGGCAATGCTGTCTGGTCTAATCTGGCTATGAAAGAACTCGGTCAGAACACACAGTGCACCAGTCTTAATGTAACGGCTGATTGGTGAATACAGTATAACCGCATTTGTGCATTTTGTCCACTAGATGGCACCACCCCATAATTTGGAGTTCACCAACAGCTGGCGAGGCCGTGTGTATGTAGAAAGGTGCTTTTTTTTTGGAATCCTCTTTCTTAGGGAGGGAAGTCTCGAGGCCAAGCCCTTTTACAGGAATCCAGTCGCTTTTACGTGAACGTCCGAACTTTAAACGCTGAACCCCGATGTCGAAAAGGCGAAGCTGAACAGTAGGTCTTAGCACACACATTGGACGGGCCTGCACTTTTTCACACATGGGCTTCTTGAGCTGTCAGGGCCTAAGGGTTTAGGCTTTGGATCCAGCACTCCGTGTTTCGGGTCCGTGACGTTCCGTGAAGAAGCAACATCTGCCTCGTATTAGATGCGCCGACCACAAATCCTTGTGGAAAGGCCCCAAACTCGCAGCTATCCTGCTAAGACCGTGATTCACTGTGTCCCATGGCCTTGTCCAACCCACCCCCCGGAGCTTATAAGGGCCCGATACATGAGCCGACAGGCGAGGATGCAGCGATTCGCCGAACAAAATGCCAAGTCCTTTGGAAAGCATGAAACCGGCTCCCTGTCTTCCAGCACAGCCCGCTGATCACCTGAAGGTTCATATTACTGGATCACACCCAGTGAACAAACATTCACACTAACATGATAGGACTAACACCTGTTGGTTCACACGAACCGTGGGCTCACAGCAGGTCTGCTGGATTAGGGAGGAAGGACACAAAGCCGGGGGCATGTTCAGTAGTTCAGGGCTGTAAGGAGATACAGTAAACCACCACAAATGTGTAGTATTCCCATTTATTACATATTTAATACCCTGTACATGTCTTAAATGCATATAGTGGGTACGGAAAGTATTCAGACCCCTTTCAATTTTTCACTTTTTGTCATATTGCAGCCATTTGCTAAAATCATTT
>JBBPDA010075049.1:0-12523 GCA_037974385.1 Arnoldichthys spilopterus | reverse complement strand
AAAAGCTTTAAATTTATGTCCAGGTTTGTGTGTGATGCTAAGATTATCATTATAAATAACTGCAACGCCTCCTCCTCGGCCAGACGGACAAGCCTGGTGTATATAACTATATGCAGGGGGACACGCCTCATTTAATGCTATGTACTCATTTTGTCTAATCCATGTTTCTGTTAGACAGAGTATGCTGCAAGAAATGAGAGCAGTACCTTCCCGAGTGGGGTGGATACCGTCCCGCCCTAGCAGGCCAGCTATTTTTTATTGTCTATGAAGCCCACATTGTTCCGAGCACCACCTGGACATCCAGCAGTTCACCGACCACAGCCTGCTGTAAGCTAGGTCACCACGCCACATTGGTATGGGGCCAGAGTGTATTACGGCATCGGACATCACCTTCGCTAGTTTACACACCTCTCTAACATTACTCTTAGTAACTTCACTTTCCTGAAGGCGAACATCATTAGCTCTGACGTGGAAAACTATCTTTGAGTATCTATGCTGGCCTAGAACCCTAAGATTACCTGCTATGTCTGGCGCCCTGGCTCCTGGGATACACCTGACTAAAGCTGCTGGTGCCCCTAAAAGCCTGGCTAACTTCACGTGCCTTAAGATAGAGTCTCCTATAACCAGAGCTCTTTCAGGTTTCTCAGAGGGTGCTTTACTGAGGAGAGCAAACCTGTGCTCATTAAAGTCTGGATGCACACTTCTAACACTGCAATCCTCTCTGTCAGAGAGCTACCTAAAGTACACTTAATACAAGTAAAGTTATCGCTAAAGACGGAGGAAGAATAACTAAACATGCTGCACCTGACGCACTGAACAAGCTCCACTTGTATTTCTCTACCGATGGAGAAACGCGTGGGGAAAAAGTAGCAAAAAGGTCATAAAAGATAAAATATATGCTTAAAATCGTGGCCTAAAAGTAGAAGAAAAAAACAGTAGCATTTAGATGCCAACACAGGCAGAGACTCGCTGTCAAACAATTCCGCAAAAGAGTGACACTGACTATTTATTCATTACAGTGGCATCTGTTAAGGGGAGGGATGTATTAGCCAACAAGTAACTGACAGAAGAACTGACAGTCAGTTGGTGTGCTGGAAGCAGGAAAAATTGGCAAGGATCTGAGCCACTTTGACAAGGGCCTTATTTTGATGGCTAGATCATCTAATTTCCAAAACAGCAGGTTGTAAAATATGCTCTTGTCTCTTGTCATGTATTGGTTTTCCTGGTCTTTGTCATGTCTACATTTTTCTACCTTTGTTCCTGTGTTTATGTTTATTTTTATGTAGTCCATGCCCTTATGTTCCTAGTCTAGTCCTGTACTTAAGCCTTCGTGTCTTGCTGCGTCTTGGTTGGGTCTGTTGTATAATCTCATGTTGAACCTTGTCTAACGAAAGATCTGTTTTACATTGCCTTGGATTATCCTGTTGTTCATACACTGTGTTCATCCCTTGGTTCATGTCGCAATTTCACGTGTGTTATTAACGTTTATACTCAGTGTGTATTTTCTTTGTTTAATAAAACTGTTAAACTGCTCACGACCTGTGCATGTTTCCAAAACTATTACATTGATCTAGTGGAGTGTTCCAGGTACGCAGTATTTAGTACCTAATAAGTGATTCAAGAAAGGACAACTTGTCAATCAGTGACAGGGTCATGGGCAGCCAAGGTCCATTGATGCACCGATGGAACACACTACCAGTTGTAACGGTGTGTTGTGTCACGTGTCCCCTAGCCATGTGCTTCCATGTTGTGTCATGTGCTCGTGTTTTAGCCACGCCCCCGTCAGCTGTGTCGTGTCTTCCCCGTCAGCTGTGTGTAATCATGTTGACTTTAAAAGCCCAGTGTGTTTCTCCTGTGTTGGTCGATCAACTGTGAAACGTATCCAATGTGTCCCTATGTAGCATCGTGTGTTCGTAACTCCTTGGAAGTCTGTGTCCTAGCCTTGTGTTCATCTTTGTCATCGTGTGTGTGAAATAAAACCTTTGTTAAACATCAAGTTCGCCTGCATCTGCTGCCTACTCAACCCATAAAACATTACACCAGTAGCAATCAGCGAAGCTGCATCCCTTTCCTGATTTAAAAACTGGCTTTTAATACTTATTTTTAATTTATTGTATTAAATACATTTTTTTTAATTATTTTTGTTTTTTCCAAATTTGTGATCATTTCTTTGTTTTATATTTATTTTATTTTTATCAATTTTTTATCAAAAATTTTTCATTGTATTCCAATTTGTATATTTTGGTCTTTTATGCTTTTTATTTTTTTTATCATCTTATATTTATTTACACTCTAATTTAGTTGCTTGTATATCATTTCTGAATTTATTCTCAATGTTAAGCATTTTGTTTGAAAGGTGCTATATAAATAAAGATTATTATTATTGTTTATGTATTTGTGTAGTTTTTTTGCATTCTAGGGTTAGACTGCTAAATAAAAATTATTATATTAGTATATCACTGTACGCTGCAAAACTATCAACAGACTCAAACTTAAAATGTCTTTTATTTCCCATATGAGATAACACAACTGCATTTATGAGTAATGGCTTATCATGGAGAACTTAAATCATGAAAATTCACAAAACTTCAAATGAACACAAGAAAGCTTTTAAATCAAACGACTTCTCTGGGAGAAATTTAGAGACAGTGCACTTAAACAGATCCAGTTTGCCCTAGGACATTCTAACCTGGTATAACATAGGCAACATAGACCTTTTGCCTGAAAGGTTTATTACATCAAAGCTAAAAGGGAAAGCATGATGTAATACATGGCAATAAAGTCTGACTGGATGCTCCAGTTGAACAGAGAGTGGGACTCCAATAGCCTGTAGTTATTTATACAAAAAGAGGATGAAATCCTTCCTGCAGCATCCACACCACCATTTACTGTGCACCATTACAGGATATACTGAATTGACCACTGAGGCATGATTCACAGAGATGTCCTAGCAGCATAGACATCTTAAGAATAATCAGTCAAAGTCAAGAAAAGAAACATTGTGATATGTTATTAACAATACCAATATAATATATAAGATCTAAACTGAAAGAAGCTCCAAAGGGTTTAAGTTAAATTGTCTACATCTAGTTGGCATGTAACTTTAACCATTCATAAACTCTCCATCTGAACATTTCATAAACCTGTAAACATTATGCTTGTAATGTTCTATTAACTATTGAACCACATGTAAGATTCTATATACCACTAATAATAATAATAATAATAAAAATAATTTTAAAAACCACAATAATAACTCTCCAGTTGTAATATTCTATAAACATTCATTACCTCTTCACATAAAATTCTGTAAATTATAAACAAATACAAACTCTTGTATTGTAACAATTTTCAAGGTATGAACACAGTGATGAGAAGTTTGTGATGGAAACTAGTGGTGGGAAGTTAAGATCTTTTTACTGACTTTGAAACTTAAAAAGTTTCTTTGAAATTATTTTTCAAATAATTTGTTTATTTTGTTCACTGGAACTTGTGTGAAACTATAGCTATCATCTGAGTGATGACAAAAGGTACACAGTTCTTGCCACCATGAACAGCATGATTTGCTTATCTTGGTAAAGTACAATAGGCAAGTTCACTTTTGTTAAGCTCTAAAGCAACCCTTTGGACACAGTCTATTGAGTTATTCAGTTGAAATGCTTTAGTAGTTTAAAAGCACAAAAAACATAAAAAAATACTATTCATTCTATGATAGGTTGTCTCTTTAATTGGTCATAGGAGGCCTGTAGCCTCTAAATTACTTTTAAATCCTTAAATAATGTGTTATCTTACATTTTACCTTGTTATAATCAACGATACTCTTACCTATTTTTTGACAATAATGCATGGGGATAATATATAACACTGCAAAAACATGTGTACTGGGTTTTAACCAAGTGGATGAATATCTCCCCTTATACTTTTCATATGAGATTTTTGACAAAGCAACATTACTGACACTGAGCTCAAACCTATATTAATGTTCTGACCTCAGTACCCCCGGGGGTCCAGCAGCCTTCTCGGCTATAATAACTCTCATTGCTCACCATCAAGACTAAAGTGTGGAGTTAGTTTAAGGGAGCCTGAGTCAGTTCCACTGCCCACAGGCGACAGCCCAGAGTTTATTAGGTAGAGTGGGTGCAGGCAACAGTATAAATTACTCTGAGATTTATGGGTGTGGAAGCTGCAGCTACTAAAAGCTGAACAGACAGTTTGCACAGGATGCAGGAAATGTGCAGAGACAGGAGGAGGAAGTGTTCTGTAGTTATTCTCACTCATTTAATTACCATGTGGTCTAATTTTATACATGATGACTTTGTTATCCATTTCTGCAGGTAAGAGGTTGACTATGGTGCAGTTTCCTACTGTGAACAGCAAAGTAATATATGGTCACTTATTAACTTTAAATACAGGGCACTTAAGGCCCCCATACACTGAAAAAATGGTTTTTAAATGCAATATATGGCTAATAATGAATTTTAAATTCAAGTTCCTTGAAAGCTCTGTATACTCGAAACATTCTTTGGTAAAAGTTTTACCCTAATTCAGTCATTAATGCCTAAACAAAATATATCAAATCAAATTTTAAAGTAGTTTGATTTACAGTGTTCTACTTTAGAGAAACTCTAGAAAATTGCTCACAGAAGTGATGTCATCTAGTACTATTTGACCTTGACCTTTGACCTATGTCATGCCTCTAAAAGCTTCCTCTCTGAAAGTTATTACACTAAGGCCCAGTCAAGTCAAGTTTATTTATATAGCGCTTTTTACAACTGACGTTGTCACAAAGCGGCTTTACAGAAACCGGGTCCGAGCCCTCAAAGAGCAAGCCAAGGGCGACAGAGGCAAGGAAAAACAGTAGGAAGAAACCTTGGGAGGAACCAAGGCTCAGAAGGGGGAACCCATCCTCCTCTGGTTGACAGCGGATAGCAAAAACAAGCAAGAGAAAGAAAGAAAAATTATAAAATAAATATAAATAAAAATAATAGCTCTTAGTATAGCAGCAGTTCTTTGTGTAGAGGTGCCATGATGACTTTAGATCATGTCTTTGGCAGAAAGGGGTGTTCATATGGACTCCTCAGCAGGAGTGAGTGGGTTTAAAGCCGCAGAACTTCAAACCAGTTAGATGGTATCAGTGAGGGTCAGGCTGGTCCAGATAGCAGAAAGGGGCAGGATCACTGGTATCTCAGCAGGGTAGCTCAAAAGAGAGAGGGGGGAGAGTTCACTTAGATACTGTGGTGCAAGATCGTTCAGTGCTTTGAAGGTAACAGTATTTTATAGTCAATGCGAAATTTGATCGAGAGCCAATGCAGATTAGATAAAATGGGGGTGATGTGATCGTATCTTCTGGTTCTAGTAAGAACTCTTGCTGCTGCATTCTGAACTAACTGGAGCTTGTTTATGCACCTATTAGAACATCCAGACAGTAAAGCATTACATTAATCTAACCGACACACATGCATACAAATCTTGGATAATTAAATGCACTGTATGCATTGAATCTGCAATATACAATATACGCAATATACATTTGCATTAATTTGCCTCTGTTTAACACCAGCCTGCAGCCCAGACTGTAACTCTGTGTGTGTTCCTGTGGGAGCAGTTATCAGGCAGTCCAGAGTGTTTTAAACCTGTGGTGTGGAGGTTCATCCTTCATTGAATTGGTGAAATATGAATTATGACCTAAACAATGAACGCCATATGCTAAAAATCCTTCTGATATGCGACATAGGCAGAGAAATAATCCCACTGCTACTGGGTTAAGACCTGACTGCAGAATCATGGGATATGTCTGGTCCTTCAGAGCTTTAAATTAATGGGAGAAATTGATGCCAAGAAAAGGCTGCAGGCAACATTTGTTGATGCCATGCGAAGGCACATATGACCGAATGCAAGTCATGGAAGCCTGCATGGGTGGTCTGATTTACTCCAGTTCATTCATCTGAAAACCGCCTAAATGGTTAGAAAAATGCTCTTTTTTAAAAAAGTGCATTGATACAAAAAATATTCTAAGTGACAGGAAAATAGACAAATCATTTTAATTCCTCACTACTGCCCAAAAAATACTTTTGTGTATAAAATGTGTAAGAGTGATGACCTAAAGGTACAAAAAGACATGTAAACAACTAGGTTGTTTATCATTTAAAGTATTTTTCTAAGAACACTGACAATACTGAATGGTCGTTAAGCTTCACTAACACATTTTATTTAAAAAAAAAAAACAATACTTTTGGTGATTAATGTCACCACACCAAGAACTCTTTACATTTAAGAGTACAGATTATTTTTTAAAATTATTTAAAACAAATTATTTACAATAGTTTGAACTACATTAATAACCCATAAAGATCTGTTAACAAAAGGCCAATTTAGTGAAGCACTTACAGGAAACAATAGAAAATCAAGGATGCTATATCGATCAGGCAGTCCCCTATACTCTTGTTGTCTCATGCAGAGAAAGCCAATGTTCCTGGTCCCTCATCTAACTCCCTGACACTTGTTAATTACACAAGCAAGCCTAATATAGCTCTGTCTGCACCCAGTTAAGGACTGGCTCATCTAGGTTTTGGACAGGTAGGAGTTTAAACAACTTTAGCTTACTTAATGATAGATCCAATGTTAAATGAATGTTGTGATTAAATCATATGCTAAATACCTGCCATGAAGTTGCCTGAAGTGTTGATTGGGTATTTCTAAGCAAGATTTTGGATTGGAACATGCATCCCACTGGAGATGTATTAAAAATGGGCAAGAGTAAATACTTGAACAACAAAGTAACAAATAGTCACATGTAGATGTTTGAGCTGGACCATTTCCCAGTATGCAGTGGTTACCAAAAGTGATTCATGAGAGCACAACCCATGAATCAACAACAGGGTGATGGGCACTCAAAGCTCACTGATGCACATGGGTAGTGAAGTTTAACCCGTCTGATCTTACAGTAGCACAAATTGCTAAACATTTAGTGCTGTTAATGACAGAAAGGTGAAAGAACACAGTGCATTGCAGCTGGCTGTCTAAGGGGCTGCATAGCTGCCGAACGATCAGTTCACTGTTCACTGCCAAAATGTGGAAGTGTTTCATTGTATGAACAAAGTAGATTAGTTATATTTATATTTTTTATTTTTCTTTATTTCGGGAGCTACACTGAGCAATATTTTCCTTGTTGGATCAAACCTGAGAGGTCTGATATGGCTATGTAATTCCCAGTGGAAAGCTGTACTGCATAGTTTGTCTTTTCGCTCAGTAAGCGTCCTTTGCCTCTGGACTTGTCGGTCAGTGTTTCACGAACCATCATCCTAGCATTGGTGTAGCCTTGAGCAGGGCTTTTATATGGTTCAGCAGTGTTGTCCTAAACAGGGCAACCATATGTGTTTCAGGGATGCTGTAGTATGTCTGACTTTGTGTTTCTTTCTTATTTCTCTGACTAAATATGGGTACTAACTTGTTTTCCAGTGTTCCTGTGTACTATATATATATATATATATATATATATATATATATATATATATCAATGAAAGAAGCAGAATGCTTTTTAGCATGAATTACAAGAGGAGACAAAGAGCTGACCTTGAGGTCTTGAGCACATGAATAAGTGGAGCCCATTTTTATTCCATTTCACTCCATTATCCCTCTGGCAGACCACTCTGATGTGACCCACTGATGTTTCTCTGTAGTGCAGTTATATAGTGAATAGTGATTATAGAAGCAAATAAATGACATATTGACCTGCTTATTTTTTGACAATTTATTCTATTATAAGTAGTATACTGATCTTAAAATGTAAGCTTACCAATAATTGCCATAACTGCAAATAACTATTGAACTCTTCTTTTAATTGTCCTGTTATAGTACAAAACCTAAAGTGACCAATAGTCACTGAATATATATATTTAGCCCCTTTACAAGCCATTATATCTGTCTGGATGACAGATGGCATTTTTATTTATCGTATACACTTTTTCCCAATTTTGTTGTCTTCAGTCCCACTCACTAGTTAGGACTAGTAGTTGCATGATACTGTGAACACTGGGGTGGTCCTCTGGATAGTAATGCGCTTAGAGGTAAACATTTCTATCAGCTAACATAACCCAGACTGACTAGTATCATGCTGAGTAATGGGAGGACAGGAATGGTCATTCTACCACCCTAGAGGTAGTAAAGTCACTTATGCTGTCTTGGACCCCTGGCAGCAGATTGCCCCCAAATTGTATGACCATATCTAAGATTAGAAAACTAAGCAAATGAATAGATTAGAAAACTTATTTAGTTTTATAGTGTTACATCTTATAAGAGTGTTGGGACAATCTTAAGTGCAAGAGTGGAGGTATATGATCTATAAGGATGGTGAACTTTTGTATTTCAGTACACGTTGAACTAGTATAATTGTGTATGTAAAAATTAAACACCCTGAATCTAAGTGTCTTAGAATGTCTATAATTGAGCATTAAAGTTTTATGAAACACCTGTGTATAAAGCTTTTAAAGAGCAGAAGAAACAGACATCTGATTTATAATGCACTTCTTGAAAGTCATTCTCAAACTGAAAGATTTCGTTCTCACAAATAACAATATACAGTTTGCAGAAATGACCTTAACACAATTATCTGAAGGAACACAGATATAAATGGCTGCATCTGCACTAAAAAATGATCACAGGTTTTTTTTGCCAATAGTCAAATGGTGGAGAGCAGTACTTTAATTTATAAAATTATACCTTGTGCGGAACGCGTGGTAATATATTACCTGAGGTAATAAAATTCTATTTCCTAACCTGACACTGGGGAATTGAGTGTTGGTGCAAGTTATTGACTTCAGTAATTCGTGTCAGGGTCTTGCCTGAAATGGTGAGGTTGTGACAAGCCTTGCGAGCAAAATCCCCTCCAGCAGCAGCTATTTCGTTATTTCAATAGGGAACTCTCACAGGCACCCCATGACCATCTGATAAAACATGGACAAGCGCTTTGAGGAGGCGTGGAGGCAACCACCTCTAATTTTAGTAAAACCTACTGTCAGATTTTTAATTAACTACATAATTGTACAACATAAATAATATTTTAACATTTAAAAACCTATGCAAAATAATTAAAAATTGTGACTTTAAACTCTATTTTGTCCTGATTATGGCTCATCTTCTTAAGTCATTGCTCTAGAACTTTGTTATTTTGTATTTTTCCAATGTGATCCAATATAACCAATTCTGATTTCTTTGCAGCCAAATTGGTGTACTGATGTTTTCGGTCAGATTTTTGTAAGGGTTAGCGCCCGAACGAGCCGGCAGGGGGTGGTTGAGTGCCCTGCCTTCGCGGCCGCGCTGTGTCGGGTCGGCCAGAGGCACGTCGCATGGTTATGGCAATCATGCTTATGTGTTTCACCTGGGCCAAAGCCCTTATAGCACTGGTTGTCTGACCAGGCGACGCGGAGTCCTTATCCCTGTTGGCAGGTGTGGCTGCTTGGTTTAGCCACACCGGACTCGCGCCGGTAATTTGGTAAAGGTTCTGGGTTTTTACTCAGGGTCTCCCTTTCCTCCCGCTTTTCCTGTTTGCCCCAGCAGAGAGGTCTGAGCGAAGCTCAAGTGGCCGTCTGCTGGGGAAACTTTTATTCCTCAACTCGAGTCCGCCTGTGGCTCCATACACAGCCACAGGCTGGCAGAGGGCCCCCTTTCCTTGGTGTTCTGAGGAGCGCACTGGCCGCGAACAGGCCGGTAATGGCACGGATTGGCTGCGTTCCCCCTCAAGTTGAGGCCTCTAGAAAACAGCAGACGTGCCCGGACCTAATGCTTGGGGCACCACTAGCCAGGCCAAGACGGACTCCCTGACGGCCGAGGGTGGGGGGAGGTCCATGACTGGCTCGAGCAGGCTCCCGCATACGGCCAGGGTACAGCGTGATAGAGCCCACGTCTGCTTCTTGAGATCCTTTCCCTCCTCCCTGGTGGCTGGTGTGCTGACCGTATGCCAGAAGCAACTCCCAAGCCAGCGCGAGACAGACTCCCTGATGGCCGAGGGCGGGGGAAATCCGTGACTGGCTCGAGCGAGTCCCTGCATACGGCCGCAGCGGCTATTTGGCTCGCAGCTGCTTCCAGGGGTTCCTTTCCTTTCCCTTTAACCCAGTAACCTTTTCCTTTACTGGCGTTGCCTCCAGGGCGGCCCTAGCTTAGCCTGTGTTTACCATCTCGCGAGCTAAGCTAACCGCTACATATGTTTGCTTCCACCACGGTCTATTTACATATTGCGTTATATTGGTGTAAACCCATCTGTTTTCCGCCGACGCAATATTCCAACTGTATTCAGCCAGGGCCAATCAACTTGTCTAGTCTCGCAAAGCACCCCTCCTCGCTGACGCGACCCCCCTTCTGCTATCCTGCGATTGGGCTCTTCTGAAAACTCTGACGACGCCGGCGCTTTACAATTTCTTATTAGTTTATTAGCAATTTATTATTTATTAAATATCACACAACAGAGACACTGATATGAAACAAAATCTAAACAGGTGATCATCTTTGGGTTTTCTACTCAGCTGTACTGTAGACCTAAATGACCATAATTGGTTCTCTTGTTCACCTGTCCTCCAGACCCATTTGACTGCCTGCATGTGCTGCCCAACCCCTTATCAAAACTACTACTACTTACACACAGATTTCAATTTAAGCTGCTGCTACTAATGACATTCTCTAATCAGAATCAGATTTATTGGCCAAGTATGTCAGCACACACAAAGGGATTTGGTTCAGGTTGATGGTGTTTTTTTAGTACTACAATGTATAGACTGTGAAAATATTCTATACACTCTAGAACCCTCACAATACACTATATAAAATAAAAAAAACACATTATAAACATACAGAACAAAATATACAATATGCAAGCAATCTATTGCTTATTGTAATAATGAGCAATGTACATACAGTGTGAGTGTAAAGACAACAATATGGTGCATTATTTAAGTGTGATATTCTAAACCGGATGTGCATCATGTGGGGAAATTAATATATATAGTGTATTAGTGTATATAGAAGACATTGTGGTAAAGAAGAAGACAGAACTGTTCAGGCATTTATGAGGGTAATGGTGTATGGAAAGAAACTGCTCTTGTGTCTAGTTGTCTTGGTGTACAGAGTCCTGTAATTGGAAAAGGTTGTGTCCAGGGTGTAAAGCATCTATAATAACTTTCCTTGCCCGTTTTCTGGTTTTGGACACCAATGTTGCAGTCTGTTTATATCCTCTTTTGTGGGTGCCTTGAACAAGATTGTGATGGATATGCACAGGACATATTAAATAACTGCAATGAAAAACTGACTCAGCAGCTCCTGTGGCAGACCAAACTTCCTCAATTGCCTTAGAAAGTACATCCTCTGGTGGGCCTTTTTAGGAATTGATGTTGGTCTCCCACTTCAGGTCTTAGCAAATTAAAGTTTCCACAGTCAACACAAGGCTGTTGAATAATGAGGGTGAGCAGCGATGAGGGCTGTCTCCTAAAATCCTACTGCTGCTTACTATTATAGTTTCTGACAAGGGCCTCAGACACAATTTCTGTTTCTGCAAGTTTATTTGGTGAAAAATTAATTGTAAATGTATGTTAAATATAACTTTTCAATGTCTTATTTATACAAGAACTGAAAGTTTACAGTGGATGAAAAAATATCTGGTTTTGTATATGCAGTCTTCCCCTGTGTCTAATACCACACTGAACTGTCTATTGCAAAAAAATGTGGATAATAAATTCAATAGGCTTTAAAAGTATTTCACATTATTGTAGGTAGTTAGGGTAGGCACAGTTATAAAATACATGATATCTCCTGGCCCATTCATTCAGCAGGGGCTGCTAGCAATGTGAAACAAAATTAGCCTGGAGTTATGTATAAAAAGGATCATTGATAATTGTGTATTTTTTTTATTATTTTAAATCTGTCTCTACATTTTACTATATTCTATTTGATTTAATTAGTGCTGTAATTTGTAATAATTATTCTCAATAAGATTTAAGAAACAGGCAAATTCATGTTTAGCATATTATGCAATAAGCTTTGATTGTGCTTCTGAAGAGTAATTAATTACTCCATAATTTATGCAATAGTCAGTACCACCCTGATTAGCCTGAAGTGCTAACTATTCATAGATAAGAAAGGGATACCACAGGGGCCACATGTTTTCGTTCTCCTGTTGTGCTAAATAATTAATACTTGTGTTACCAAATTCCATACAGCTTGTTAATTAATTATTAAAATCTTGCATCTTATCAATTAGACATCAGCTGTGGGAATTAGATTTACTGTCTTGTTTCATAGCAGAAGTCCCTACAAAAAATTTGTTTTTGCACAAGTATACAGCAAGACATTTGACACATAACCCTATCACCAGTTCACTCATACTGGGAAGACCTGCCATTCAGGCAGTGGTGGTCTAGTGGTTAGGACGCTGCCTTTGAGACGAGAAGGTCACAGGTTCAAGTCCTGGCCCGGGCACTACTGAGGTACCCTTGAGCAAGGTACTGTCCCACTACACTGCTCCCCGGGTGCTGTTGGT
>JBBPDA010075038.1:0-12523 GCA_037974385.1 Arnoldichthys spilopterus | reverse complement strand
ACCCGGTTTCTGTAAAGCTGCTTTGTGACAACGTCAGTTGTAAAAAGCGCTATACAAATAAACTTGACTTGATTTGACTTGACTAAATACTGAGACAATAGAAGATACACCTGGGCAGCAATTTATTTGCTTGTTAAAATAAAAATGCATACTAATATATTGCAAAACCCTGTTCTGCATGTAAATTGATGTCAAATTAAAAAAATGCTGCAATGTTAAATACATAATGGTGTCTGTTTCATTCATGTGTGTCCTACGGACAGAAACTGTCATTTCCAGTTTGTTGCTGTCAGCCATGTTTTTGATTCCATTTGTCATCATGTAGGGTGAATGCTTTAAGGTTGTAAATGTGATTTCAGTGTTGGAATTCTGACCTTGGACTTTGAACAGAAGACATAAAAATGTTTTTTGTTTTTTGGGGTTTTTTTTCATTTGCTTATTTTCTTTTTTCTGGCTCTGTTTATGATTCATCCTCTTGGGGTCTTCAAGTTGTGTTAGTATGAGTTCCAGCCATTGCCTACCTGTGTTAAAACCCTTCAACCTCAATGTTATCTTTGCCCAGTCATTGCCCAATGGCCTAGTAACAACCTGTGTTCTGTGTAAGCTTCTCCTAAAATATTAATATTGTTCCAGACCTGTCTGTGATCCATAGCTCTGGCTGGTGACCATTTTTGCTGACTTATTAATCAGCATCTCAATCAAGACTCGGTGACCTCTTTTTCTCACTGCTCTGTTAAAGCAAGAGATCTTAGCCACTCAGGATGGAAATCATTACATACGGTTAAAGACACATTATTTTATGCTTCAGCAGAAACTAAAAGTGAAGTCTCAACAGACCTCTGAAGTGTAGAATACTGCATCTATATTGCCTGCAACACATAGCCTTAACAATACCATAGAGCAGGGCCAGTTGTTTATTGTTACCAGTAAAACTGAGAAAGAGTAGGTGTAAGCATCTTCCATCTTATGCTTAATTATTATGAACAAAAACAAACAAGTCCTGAAAGAGCACATTCTTTAAAATAATGGTGCTAAAAGGGTTTTTAGAGTGACACTGTAAAATAAAAAGAAAACTTAAAAGGTTAAAAAGAACTTTCATATAAGTTTTATATATATATATATATATAATTTTTTTTTTCAAATATTTTTCAAATGATTACTTCAATGATCTGCTGCATCTGTGCCATATAGACAAACATTTTCCTACACATGGTAAAGGAACAGAAAAACTGTTGACTTAAAACTGTTATACATGTTTGAGTTCATGGGTTCTTTGTTGTTTTCACTACATTAAATTGATCAAATTGGGTAATTGTTAAAATGCTACAGATACAGCAGAATGGTTGAAAAACACATTATTTTTTAAGAGAGACATCAGTTTAAAGATATTTTAGGAAGAACTTTGGACAACCTTTATGTTTAATCATGTAGATGCCCTTTCACCCTTTCACTTGACAGAATAGAAGTGTCAGATTCATGCAAAATCTAATGTTCAGACACAGCTGAGGGCACCTAAAGTTGCCAAGGGCTGTTGTGCAGGGAAGCATGTTATCATGTATTATGTCTTTTTGCATTTGAATCCTCAACAGGTTTTCTGTTGTTTGCTCATATAATTACAAAATCCTTTATTTACACCTAACAGGTCATCATCTAACTTTCCATCATAATATGTGCAATCTCATGACATCATGTAAACAGTGTATAATATAAACAGGAGAGTGTAATTGTGAACAATAGCTCATTATTCTGTACCCACTGCACAACTCTAATGAGCTCAGAGACAGGTGACATGAATCTCTCAGGTACTGTTTCCATATCAGTCTCACTGTGGAGTCATCACAACAAAAAAGACTAATTAGCAAAGTTAATTAACAGGAGGGTTTGGGAGATTGGTTGCTGTTTTTCTTTTTTAATTCTTTTTATAGTTTTATATGTATATTTAATAGGCTTCCAGAACAAGCACAGTATATATTAACAGCATTTTAAAAACAAGCCTATAATCATTCATTATTTGATAAATAATTAGAATATATATTTATATTTTAACATAATTATTATTATAATATAATCACTATAATAATATTGAAAGTGACTTTCAAATAAGTCACTAACAATATTTTATATTAATGTAATGATTATATTAAAATAATAAAATTAATAATTATATATCAAATACAATAAACAATTATAGGTTTGTTTTTAATGGCTGTAAATATATACTCTGCTTGTTCTAGAAGCATTTCTGCTCTATTATTAAGGTTAAGAAATTTCATTTATTCAGCTTATATTTACATTAAGGTACGTTACAAGCACATAAATCAGTCAAAAAACATAAACCCTCTTTCTGACAACAGAGCCACCAGGAAAATATAACCCTTAAACCATTAATAACCACAATTAACTCTCTTTGCCACTAAAATACCCTGGAAAATTTTATAAAACATACTATATTGTATAGCATGACATTACTTTGAGGTCTATCTTGGAGCTGAACATTTGTTCAATAACATAGAAGACTTTAATCAGTGGTTCATTGGTTAGGCCTAGTCATGTTTTTAATCAACAGCAAGTACATGGAAGTCAACATGGCTTATTCAAAGGCACAAATATTCAGCTTACTTTGATTAGATAGCAGCAGATGTTCACGAATTGTTTTAGAGATTTTGATTACTTGTTTATACAACAATCAGCCATAACAGATCTGCTGAAGCTCTGACTGTGGTGCACTGTGTGTCCTGACACCTTTCTGTTATAGTCAGCATTCACTTTTTATGCCCCAGTAGATCTTCTGTGGGATCAGACCGGATAGGACACCCTTCATTCCCCACATGCATCAGTGCACCAATTGTCCTGGCTTGGATGGCTTTTGGTTGGTACCAACTACTGCATACCTGGAACATTCCACAAGAACTGCCATTTTGTAGATGCTCTGACTCAGCTGTCTAGCCATCACAATAAAGCACTTATCAAATTGGCTTAGATCCTTACGGCCAGCCATTTTCCTGCTTCTAGCAAATCATTTTCATTTAACTTGATGCTTAATATATCCAACCCATCCCCCACCCCCCAACAGGTCAGTAATGTTAATGTTATAGGTTATTGGTGAATCATTAAGGTCATCTTCATGTGGTAGAAGAGAAGCTTGTACTGCTACAGCATTAGGCCTAATATAGTAATTGAAGGCTAAGCATGAAGACCACAGAGGTCTAGTTAACAGGTAAAATTATAGAATGTATTCAGAAGTGGTAATATAGACTTTTTTTAACATTCTTAATTTTTTTTGTGACAGCTGATTTTGAAATTTAGTTAGCTATTTTTCTTATATGAGCAAACTAGGCAGTCAAAATTTAAATATTTATTATTGTAAATATTACACAATTTCTGTCTTGTTAAATAATGTTGTCAACACTATCCTTTAATTAGCAAATGAAAATGATAAGTATTACTGAATATGCAAAAATCAAATCACTTTTATTGTCACATCTTTTTAACACACATGTGAAGGTGAATTAAAACTTTAATTCCATAGACCCTCACATGCCATACAGAAGGAAACACTAGCCTTGCCAAAAAGGGCACTCTGGCAAAAGTATAATGATAAAAATAATAAAATAAAACAAAAAAGGAAAGATATAAAATTGTAGATTGAAAATGCAAAAAATACAGACTGATTGAATTTTTTTTACACTGAAGAAAAATGTAGCAAGCTAAACTACACCAAAATTCTTCTGTCATGTTTGGCAAAATACTAAGTGAACAACTTAAATCAAAATAGTAAATTCTGTTCTGAATACTCAGCAATCTGGCTTCGGAGAAGCACAGAAGCTAATACAGCTACTACAATGAATTAAAATTGTATTATTAATGCTTTTGTTAAAAAGATGCAGTGTGCTACACTTTTTAATTGATTTGTTACACTCCCTGTTACTGAAAATGCTTTATATTTGCTTTGACCATAAATTTATTGCCTGGTTTCAGAGCTACTATTCAAAGCCAGTTCCTGGCTCTTAGCAGGGGTAAGAGTGAGCTTCTCCCCATCATTAAATGTTTTCCACAAGTTTTCTGTAATAGAATGCATCGTTTATCTAATATAAAAAGAAGGATCAGTTTTGACATAAATGTGAAGAAATCTTTTCTCTACAATATTGTTTTTATTTAGTTACGTGGAGGGTTTTCGACTATGAATTGCCCTTTTCAGGTTCAGGTTGTGGTCAGGATTTTGACAAGGCCACTCTTAATTTATATACTTTTTAGCCATTCTTCCAAAAGGTTTTGTGGGTAAGTAACTGCTATTTTTAATATCACTTTCAATTACAGAAATATATAATTTGGTATTTTTTTAATAACTTTTAAATATCTTGCCCTTGTAATTAACAAAACTCTGACTTTAATGCTAATTTACTGTCCACCAAAGTGTACACCCTCCTTTCTACCTGAATTCTGAGAACTTATGTCTATCTGTATCACTCACCATGATAATATTATTGTGATTAGCAATAATTTTTTTAATTTACTTGTTGATTAAAGTTTTATAATAAGTATTTAAAAATAATTTTAGACAACAAAGGCATGGATTTAATTTAGTTTTAAAAATCACTCAATTTCACTCAGCACATTTTGAGACCCACCCATAATCAAGGTCATACATTAGACCTAGTTATCTCCCGTGAGATATATTTAAACATAGCTAAAGCTGAAGGTGTTTCAGCCTCTGATCACTGCTGCATATATTTTACTACATTAATCACCACTAACAGAAGAGTCAAGTACAAAAATATTAAAAAGAAACAATGCTTTAATGTGTCAATCCTAAATGATTTTATGTATTTTTAATAAAAGATCTCTTTTAACTGAAAGGAGCATCACTGTACATGAAATGGTTGACACATTTAATTTTAGGATACATCAGCTCTAGACCCAGTTTTACCAGTGAAAGAAAATAAGATCTTTAAAAAGTGCCTTTAAAAAAAAAAACAAATAAAGCTGAACGAATATGGAGGAAAGACTAATAAAAATTAGTTTATGAAAATTTCAAAAAATGCATGTAAGTGTATATGATATATTATTACAAAAATATAATTTGAAATTAGAGGCAGCAATATTTCACAGAGATGATCAATGAAAATAGGAAAACATTTTGACAACTTATTAAATCAAACACCAACAAATGACTGGTTATTAGAAGCATCTAATTACAAATGTAAATTCATTGCACTGATTTTTAAAGATAGAATAAAGGATATTAGAACAAATAGAATGTACATGAACTCTGAAATACAATCGCACACAAACAATGTCTACAATGCATGCTTTTAGAAGTATATCTGAAACAGAGCTATATAAGACAATCCACAAGCTTAATCCTTCTACCTGTATTTTAGGCCCCATTCCAACAACACATTTTAACAAGTTTCAGACTTCTTGTTTTAGATAGTTACGTATGCTTCCTAGAAACCAGCGTTTTCCTGATGCTCTTAAGGTGGCTGTGGTACAACTGCTACTAAAGTAAAATCTAGATTCTTCAATTTTAAGTAATTTTAGACCAATATCAGACCTACCGTTCTTAACTAAAATGTAACTACCTATATGAAAATAATATACCAGATCAGTTCCAGTCAGATTTCAGGTCAGGTCACAGTATTGAAATGGCTCTGTTAAACACAGTGAACGATCTCAGAGTCAGTTCTGAAATGAATAAGGTTGTAGTCCTGGTACTTGTAGACTTAAGCTCGGCTTTCGACATGGTAGGTCATTACGTTCTTATGTACCGCCTAGAACATTGTGTTGGAAATGTTCAAATGGTTTGCTATATACCTTAAAAGGGAGAAAGTATATTGTAAATCTAGCTGAACAGTGTTCCAGTGAATATATATGTTCCACAGGGTTCAGTATTATCACCACTTTTTTTTTTCTTTAAAAATGCTTCCCTTAGGTCACATTATAAAACACCATGGAGCCAGCTACCACAGTTATACTGCTGACATACAATTGTACATATCATTAATACCACTGAATAAATGCTAATTTTCTAAAATTAAATAAGGAAAAAACAGAAATTCTCATAATTAGTAATGAAGCAAAAAAACACAAATCCTAAAAAACTTTAAGTGCTACACTCAAAAGAAGAAATTAAAAATCTCTGTGAAATTTTTGACTCTAGTTTACATTTTAACCACACATTGATCAAATCTTTAAAACAGCATTCTTCCAGAAATATTTCCAAAGTTAGACCTGTTGTTAGACAGCAAGATACAGAAAAACTGACCCATGCTTTTATTTCCTCAAGACTAGAGTACTGCAATGCACTGTTCATTGGATTACCAGAAAGCACAATTAACAAAGCAAAACTGGTTTAGAGTGCTACAGCCAGAAAAGTAAAACATATAAAAAAAAGAAAACACATTACTCCTGTTGTAGCTTCCTTACATGATTATCTGTTTCCAAGACTCAGTAGGGAACCTACCCTCCTTTGTCCAACACCGGATGGCAGTTAAATAAACAGTTGCAAGATGGGAGACAGTCTCAGTTTATGAAGGTGGCAATAGTTCAGTACATATGTGTCATGGCTACGGTGTAACTGAAACTGACCCCACTGGACAGCAGATCAGAACTGAAGGGGGTGGGGGCGGCTCCTATAGTCCTAATGTAGTAGAGGATCAAGTCGGCTGCACAGGCTGGCTGAGAGCCTTGGTGATGGTAGGGAGCACAGCATTTGCTGTGTGCGGGTGGGCTGTGATGAAGGTCAATTTAGAATTAATCTTACACATTTAATCATGTTCTGCTCTATTCTTTTTATTCCTTCTTTTTATTATACACTTTTTAAAAATTTTATACTATACTTTTTTTTACTTCTTTTAAAAACTTTTTTTTTAATTGCTTTTCTTGTTTTACTACTTCTATTCAAACTGAATTTACTTGTAAATTTTACTTGTACTGTTACTTGTATAGGTTCTCTATAAATAAATTAAACTTCAATCAGATATAGGGTATCAGGATGGGTCAGGCTGGTCCAGATAGCAGAATGGGACAGAATCACAGGTATCTCAGCAGAACAGCTCAACAGAGAAAGGGAGAGATAGGGGAAGAGAGAGAGATTGGTAGTGATGCTAAAATTTTATGATTAAGAATGATGTACATTGTGGTCTGAGTGCAGCAAGAACAGCTAGAAAGAAGCACAGACATGAGGGCATCCTTGGGTATAAGGCAGCTCAAACACTCGACTGTCAACAAACCTGAGAGAACAACTATGTTTATAAAAGAACGCTCAGGCCCCTGCTGTGACCTTTGCAACATGGAATTTTCTCAAATTTTTTAAATAATAAGGGATGTTTGATATTGGCCTGTAGTTAGACAGCTGGTAGGGGTCGAGGTTTGGTTTGTTTAACAAGGGTTCAAAAACTGCTAGCTTAAAGGTTTCAGGTATATAGCCAATTGTCTCATATATGCCCCTCCGTGTCTCCTTGTGTTCATGTTTTGAGATTCCTCGTGTTTGCGTTAGCCACACCCCCGTCAGCTGTTTCGTGTTCTACGTCACTCCCTGTCAGCTGTCAGTAATTAGTGTGACTATTTAAGTTCCTGTCTGTCCATAAAGTCCTTGTCAGTTGTCTTGTATGTACCTATGTACTACGCCGTGGTCGTGTTCTGTCCTGCGTGTGATTTCTCGTGTTTATGTTCTGTTTTGAATTAGTGTCTTTGTTTTATTTTTATTAAATCTTTATTAACTTTGAAACACTGCGTTTGCTTCCTCACCACGACCCCCAACGTTACATTACAACCGACCTATGGAAGCAGCAGTGTTCGAGTTGTGGAGGAATGGAAAAGGAGCGGAAGGGATCCGGAGGAAGGTGAGCGGCTACTCCGGGACATTAAGTGGGCCGAGGCGAGTTCTGGGGGACATGAACTGGGAGAGTTGGGACACAAGTTGGCTTTTTTGATTTGGCAGCGTTGCCAGGGGTATGAACCTGCATCGACTGCTGGCGAAGCTTCAGGGAAGCGCCACAAGGGCAGGGGAAAGCGTTGTGGTGAGCCAGCGGTCGGTGGAGTTCCTGAGGCGACTCTGTCAGCCGAGCCCCAGCGAGTCCCCACCCCCAGGGTGCTCGAGTTGTCCAGTGTGCTGCTTGGCGAAACGCAGCACCTGGCAACCGAGGAGCAGCAACCCCAGTCTCTGCCTTCGGTTTCGAAGCGATGGCCAGCGAATAGGGGAGTTTCCACCCAGACGTGGCTGTGCAGTACGATTGAAGTCTCAACTCAGACGACGTTGTGCGTCACAAAAGAGGCTTCCGTACAAGCAGCTCAGCTCGTAGAGGCAGAGGAATCTCCCCAAGCGCCGTCGCACGCCGGTCCCGAGAGCCCCACCTCCTCACCGAGGATCACAGCTTCCGCTTCCGGGAACCCCAGCTCCACGCCGCTCAACGTTGCTGACGTTCAGCGTCGCGTCGCTGACGAGTCGACGATTCGAATCCCCGAGTCGACGATTCCAATCCCCGAGTCGACGATTCCAATCCCCGAGTCGACGAATCAAATCCCAGAGTCGACGAACCGAGTCCCTGAGTCAACGAAAGGAACGACGTATGTGAGAGGCGTATTTGTTCTTGTCTTCAGTGTTGCCATCCTCCTGAGCCAACGCCTCGTTTGTGGGAGGAGTTTATCGCACTGGGACGTTGCGCTTAGGGGGAGGGCTCTGTCTCGTATACGCCCCTCCGTGTCTCCTTGTGTTCATGTTTTGAGATTCCTCGTGTTTGCGTTAGCCACACCCCCGTCAGCTGTTTCGTGTTCTACGTCACTCCCTGTCAGCTGTCAGTAATTAGTGTGACTATTTAAGTTCCTGTCTGTCTATTAAGTCCTTGTCGGTTGTCTTGTATGTACCTATGTACTACGCTGTGGTCGTGTTCTGTCCTGCGTGTGATTTCTCGTGTTCTGTTTTGAATTAGTGTCTTTGTTTTATTTTTATTAAATCTGTATTAACTTTGAAACGCTGCGTTTGCTTCCTCACCACGACCGCCAACGTTACACCAATACTGAGGGAAGAATTTATTATTCTCATAAGCGGTTCCATTACTATTGGTAGTATTTGTTTTAAAAAGTGCATAGGTAGGGGGTCTAAGATGCAAGTTGATGAATTTGAGAAATTAGTGAAATGAGTTCTGTTTTTTGAATCGCTAATCTGATATAATTGAAATTTCAGAAGAGTTTTATTATCTTCTGGATTTGAATTAATAGACAGAATTTTGTGTCTAATATTTCGGATTTTATCATTAAAAAAATTAATTCTGCTCATTGGTGCTATGTATTGATGCTATGTCTGTTCTGTCTGTATTGTCTTTGTTTCTGGTTAATTTTGCTATGGTATTGAATACGAATTTTAGATTATTTTTGTTATCTTCTAAGTGTGGAGAGATGTTGTTCTAGCAGCACAAAGGG
Source organism: Arnoldichthys spilopterus (assembly GCA_037974385.1). Taxonomy (NCBI): domain Eukaryota; kingdom Metazoa; phylum Chordata; class Actinopteri; order Characiformes; family Lepidarchidae; genus Arnoldichthys; species Arnoldichthys spilopterus. Next base: position 3,103 of record JBBPDA010075038.1, on the reverse strand, counting down.
TTTTCTGTAACTCAGGAGACTCTCCTTCCATGCTAACTTGAATACTACTAATTGGTTTGATGCCATTTACGTTCTAATGTCCATGTGGTTTGTTTCAAGGTGCGTATATATATATATATATATATATATAAATTTTTTACACACAAATATTTATACAATATATAATTACAAGTGCAACATTTACCATGTCAAAACATTGTTGTCAGCCATGTATATGATGTGGCCAGCATATTGCATAAGTCCTGTTTGTCAAGCATGTCAGCAGGGACTTTTTTTCTGCTTGTTTGAGGAATACAGGAAATTGTCACCACATGTAAAGTATAAATGTCTGATGTTATCAAGTATGCTTAAAGGATGTTTTAGGCACAGAAGGTACAGTATTAAATTTTACTTCCTCCATCTTCTACTTTGATCTTATATGCATTAACTGATGTAATGTGGATTATGAATAATTCTGTCTTTTTTGTTTCTGCACTGTGATTGAAATTACTATCACATGAACTGAAATTACTATTACTATTAAGAATATTGTTTTCCATAGAATATACAGCCAGAAGACAACTGACATGACTTCCTTGTGGTCAGCCATCTCTGCTAATGCAACATTTATTCGTCCTCCTACCTTTTACATAAATGGATTTTATAACATTCCACATGCAAAGTATTACTATGTATTTCTATGCTTTGTTTATGTTATGACTGTTTTAGGAAACTCTTTAATAATGTGCACCATCTACCTAGCTCGCACTCTCCACACAGGAAAATATGTTGCTGTCTTTAACTTGGCCATTTGTGATTTGTGTGGGAGTTCTGCTCTCATTCCAAAGCTTGTGGATACATTTTTGTTTGAGAACCAGTACATATCATATGAAGCTTGTTTGTCAAACATGTTTTTTGTCATATTGTTTATGACTTTGCAGTCACTTACTCTGCTTGTTCTGGCCTATGACAGGGTGGTTGCTATATGTTTTCCACTGAGGTATCATGCCATTGTCACCAAAGCAGGAATGACTTTAATCATTGGTATAACGTGGCTTTTTTCTGTAGCTATAATTGCCCTTCTTGTATCTCTGGTTACTAGACTGTCCTTCTGTAGATCTACTAGTGTTGACAGCTATTTCTGTGATCATGGTCCTCTGTATATTCTAGCCTGCAATGATAAATCTATAAATTATATAATGGCTGTCATTTGTTTTGGTGTACTGGCTTGCTTTCCCATGATATTAATAGCTTGCTCATATGTATATATTGGTATTGCCTTACTAAAGATTTCACATGGTGTTGAACGAATCAAAGCTATAAAAACCTGCACTTCACACCTGATATTGGTTGCTATATTTTACCTCCCATTTTTTTGCATTAACATACTATCTATGACATCTAATATCAAAGCAAATGACAGGATGATTAACTCTGCCCTGACTCAGACTATCCCACCCATGTTAAACCCCATTATATACACTCTAAAGACAGAGGAGGTCACGCAGGCCATGAAGACACTCTACAAACGACTAAAAGTGGTAGTCAGACATGAGAAGACTCAGTCCAGCAATCAGTCCTGGATTTCTCCATGGGTGAAGCAGATTTAATGTTAGAAAAAAACATTTTAAGAGTAAAACACAGAGCTAAAAATGTTGGATTTATTTTGTTATATAACATCATTTTGATAAAGATCTTAAAATAATATTTTCTCGTTTATCATGAACTGGAAACCACTTCATTAAGGGCACAGTTACAAGAAAATTGTTTGACAGGTGGTTTGTCTTCATAAGTTTTTATGTTTGTATTTTGAAAGGAATTCCAAGCATTAGAACATCACAAAAATTTAATCTAAACCTAATGTGTGGATTATAAATATATATTTCATTAATGATATCTTATTTTTAATATTAAATAAACCATAAATATAGGACTAAAATCACAGGGTTAATTATCACATGCTTGGCCTATTTGTTTTAAGTGATATATCTAAAACATTTTAGAAAGTCCAAGAAAAAAATTGTATATCAAAGTACTTGCTGTTTGTCTTTCTTTGTTCTTTACTTTCCTTACTGCAGACAAAAGAGCTGCAATCTTCTTTCTTGCATTTGGAATTAGTGGTTGGAAGAAAAAATACTGTGTGCAATAAATATTTGTCTGTTAAAGACTGTTGAATCACAGCTTTAAACTTTTCAGAAATTCTCTGCCCTTGAAGATAAAAACACCCCTTAGACTACTTAAGTAAGCCAGTGTCACAACACCAAAAGTGTAATAACAGAATATTTTCAATTTTTTTATTCCTGTAAAAATTGCTTAGTGAAGGGCATTATATTGTTTGCAAGCTTTTACAAAGTGAAGTAAAAGTTTTACACACACACACACACACACACACACACACACATATATATACACAAATATATATATATATATATATATATTACAAATGCAAAATTTACCACGTCATAGTGGTCACTGTTGTTTGATTCACCATACATTTTCAACAGGAAATACTTCTAAAATTTCTAAAAATTGGGAAGCTGTGTAAAACATTAAAAAACAGAATGCAATGATTTGCAGATCTCATAAACAAATATGTTCCTCACAATAAAACACAGAAACTATATCATATTAAAATAAAAAAAAACCAGAGTAAATATACCCTTAAAAAAAGGTTGTTTTGGATTTAATGCCAACAACACACCTTAAAACAGTTGTGACAATGCCATGTTTACCACTGTGCAGCATTCCCTCTTTTTTAACGACAGTCCATACAGGTCTGGGAAAACCCTTATATACCTTTCAGCATTAATGGTGCCTTTTCAGATGAACATGCTGCCAGTTCCACAGACACTAATGCACCCCCATATTATCAGAAATGTAGGCCCCTTTCCTTTTTAGTCCAGAGGATGTGGCATACATGTTTTTCAAAAAGATTTAAAAATTTTGATTCGTCTGACCTACACTTGTAAATGGCACGGCAAACTGTTTACAGACAATGATTTCTAGACATGTTCCTGAGCCCCATCCAGTGATTTCTATGACAGATAAGTGAAGTGAAAGTGACTATTTGTCATTGTAAACACACTCAAGCACCACAACGAAATGTGACCTCTGCATTTAACCC
>JBBPDA010075008.1:0-12525 GCA_037974385.1 Arnoldichthys spilopterus | reverse complement strand
CAATGCGTTGGTCTTCCTTGTAGCACCACCCTCAGTGTTACTCTATGCAATGCGAACGCTTGATTGTTTCCTCTGTCTTGGAAGTCACTTTGGATAAAAGCATCAGCCAAATGAATAAATGTAAAAAAAAATGTAAATGTATTCAACCATTGATTCTCTCTGCCTAGAAACACACACTGTAAGCAGCAGTCTGATCTAGCTGACTCAGCTCAACTCTGCTCATCCTCTTCATGAGGTGGGTCAGGCTTGTTAGAGGAGTGTAAACACAAAAGCATGGAGGACTGGGATTGGGAATCACAACCCTACAGTGGCTAATCATCATTTCTCTAGTAATTCTCTTGGTGTTAAGTCAGTGAAGACCTCATTAGATAGGGTGTATATACTGATCGCTCATAACATTAAAACCACTGACAGGTAAAGGGAATTATAATGATTATTAAGTTATTACAATGGCACCTGTTGGGGGATGGGATATATTATGCAGCAAGTGAACAGTTCTTGAAGTAGTTGTTTTGGAAGCAGGAAAAATGGGCAGGTATAAGGATCTGAGCCATTTTGATGAGGGCCTCATTGTGATGGCTAGGCGACGGAGTCGGAGCATCTCCAAAAACAGCAGGTCTTGTGGAGTTTTCCAGGTATACAGTAGTTAGTCCCTACCAAAATGTATCAAGTACCTACCAAAAGGAAGGACAATTGGTGAATCTGCGATATGGTCATGGGGACCCAAGGCTCATTGATGTGCATGTGGGGGATGGAGACTAGCCTATCTGGTCAGATCCCAAAGATGAGCTCCTCTTGCTCTAAAAGTGAATGCTGATTCTGAAAGAAAGGTGCCAGAACACATAGCGCACCACAGTCTGAGCTGTTGTGGCAACATAAGGGGAGCCTGCACAATATTTGGCAGGCGCTTTTAATGTTACGGATGATTGGTGTATAATCAGCTAATCTACCTAAACTGTTATCATCTGCTCTTCCCTCTTACATTCCCGGATCACAGCACTGACATCTTGTGTTTTAGTAAGTTTCTGTAATGAGCATTGCCAATGGCCGCTTGACTTTGTTGACTCATTGTAGTGCACTGTCCTGTAAAAATGATGGTTCGGACACAAAACAGCCAGGGATAAGTATGGGTGTCTGGCTCTTGTGCTCATTCATAATCATAAACAACATCTCAGAGTGTGTAGTCATCCTATACAGGCCCTCCTCTCATTCCTATGGCCCTACGTAGTCTTGTTAGCACACGTCTGAGTCATGCTGTGCTGCCCTTTTGTGAATGAAAAGAAGTATAATACCTGCTCTGGTTCTTGGCAGGCTTGCTCTCCTGTTTGCCTATTGACCAGGAATGTCCTTGTGACCTTTCTAACAACACAAAAAATCTCAATTTATTTGTCGGAAATATTCCACCCGTCCTGCGTCATTTTGTTGGTGCAAAATGTACTGTAGCGAGCCATTGCTGTAATGAGGACTCTTTCTTGAGCTCTCTTGTTCTAATGCTACTTATTGATTAAAATGTAGATCTGTGTAGTGGACTGTAGATGATAAATGGCAGGGTCTTTAGTTCTTTGGACCATATTGGAAGCTTGTTTGTTTATGTAAATACTAGGTTGCCAAGAATATGCTTGGGGTCCCTCAGGGATCTACACTGTGCCCGCTGCTGTTCTTTCTTGGTATCTCTCCCCTGTGAGATTTAAGCATGCTCGTTATTGCCATGACTTGTTTAGCACAGTTTATCTGTCTCATCCATGCCCATCATGGATGCTGTTGAGCATGTATTTCCTGGAAGTAAAGCTCTATATTTGGGCCTGTATTGGAGTTCTGCAGAAGTCATGTTATGTGCATCAGAGATGGTGTCCTGATTCGGTTATGTGAATTTTGTGAGCCAGAAAAGGATGTCAGTTTTTACGACGTTTTTGCATGTGCTCTTAGAATGTAACCTAGAAATGCTTTTTCAATAGGCAAACAAAGTGAGGGCAGCATCAACATGGCTACTAGTGGTGTAGATCAGTTCGATTCTACGTAGATTATTTTGGTCAGGGATCCAGTAGATTTTATAACCTTAAAATTTGCAGTGATGCCATTTAGTTTGATGCGATTCAGTTGCTTCCATTCGATGCTGGGGTCTGCAGTCAGTTTAAAATATTACGAAATTTCGCACATTTCTGCTACATTTCCATCAACTCAAACATTCAAACAAGTTATGAATTTTATTACTGAAGGTCAAATACAGCAGTGTGGTCATAAACAAAAGCAGATTCTCAGTGCAAAACTATGCACACAGTAAACTGAAGTAAAATGAATTGTGGAATGAACACACACTTTTTTTAATGTCACATCGGTACATCGGCTTGAGCACTATTTTAGTTGAGGCATCGATACAGATCTTTTTATTGTTACAAACATAATGGAGTCTTCATTCAGTTTTGAGCTCTGTTCAGAAAAATGGCTCGGTTAAACAAGTTAAGTTGGCTTTTCACATACGTCACTGCTGTGGTGTCATTTTATGAATGTGTTGAGTGCTGACAACTGGAACTAGTCATCACTCAAGCATGTGGCTACTTCATAACTTCTGTTCACCTGTATTTGGTCGGTTGGGCCATAGCACAATGTGTTCTGATGAATGAAATCTAGTAAACAGGATGCCATGACTTGTGTCCCAGTGCTGCGACAGGGCTGGCTTCCAGAGGAAAATGGCCCTTGGAAAGTTCGCACATTGTTCTCTAAACTTCATTAGCCAAAGCCACAAATAGACAACAATGGGACTGGCGTCTAACAAGCTGCAGAAGTGTTTGGATATGAAGAGTGTAAAGCTTGGTGGGAAGCTTGTAGACAATGCTTTATTTATTTATGATTTGTCTTTTAATGGGTTTGTATTGTTTTAAATTAGGACCTTTCTTAAATTGGTGTTTGTACTTTTTAAGATTCATGCCTCAGTGATTTCTTCCTATGCATGTCTTCCAGAAAAGTGGACCTTTAGTAGGATTGCATTCAGGAAAGTCATCTGATTTTATTTTTGGCTTCACAATATACACAGAATTCATATTTATGCTTTATAACTACACATAGTTGGTGATATGTGGATGTACCAGTGCTGATGTCGCACAACAATATGGATTTTTAGTAGAGATGTCCCGATACAACTTTTTGTGTTCTGATATGATACTGATACCACTGGTTATCTGCCGATTCAGGTATCAGTTCGATAACACTACGTAACAGAGTTCTATTTTATTTTTGTTCCTGGGTGTGCAGTGTGTTTTCACAGTCCCGGATGCTTAAAATAAATAGAAAATGGCTATTGTTGCACAAAAAACTTTGCATCTGGGTTCAGGACAATGACATGTATCTGTTTAAGAACATTCTCAATTCACTTTAAATGCTAAGTAGACTTCCAAAATATTCTTGAACTGTGAGAACTGTCCAGGAATTTCTATAAATGTCCAGAAGTTTCTAGAACTTTCTGAAATCTTTTAGAGATTTCTGGAGCTTCTGGGACTGTCCAGAAAAGATAAAACCTCCACTTTCTGTGGGCTGTGGTCATAAAATCAAATTTGTGATGAATATGACATTGTGTAATTTGTTTCACTCTTGAACTAATAACTAATATATTGAATCACCTCTCACTAAACTGGAATTAAACTCCTGGATGGTTCCTTTGTCATGTTTGAATGTGTAAGCAGGGATATTTAGATACTTAAATGCTGAAAACTGGTGCATCTCTGTGGTCTGTCTCATTGAGATGAAGATTCCTTGTATTTTATATGTTAGAACTTGAGAACCATGAGTTTGAGGAAAGGCATTGGTCAAAAATGTCGCATGCAGTTTCCCTGAGCTGATATTTCACTGTATCTCTGTAGATGTAGGCCTCTAAGGGGCCTGTTGAATGATATTAGTGGGGCGTGGGTCTATTTTGGTGTTGTGGTTTTCCCTGCAAGTTTCTGTGTTGGTCTCTTGTGTGGACATCCTTGCTGCCTTGCTGACCTCCTTTACTGACCCTTTTCTGAGTCCCTCTGCAGAACTTAGCCCTACCATACTGACCTGATGTAGCCATTCAACACTGAATAGACGGTATTTTTACTTATTACTTTTAAACTATTTTTGTACTCTGCAGTCGGTTGAAGTTTTAAACCAGGTTATGGTATATGACTTAGTTGTACTGGAACAAAAATGTTTAGCTTTATGTCGAGCATTTGGAAAATAATATTTTTGCAGAGGGCCCACTCTTCTGCCTGGCTCCAGAAATGAGCATGTGAGATTAGATAACCAATGAATGTGTTAGAATTTCTCAAACAATTGGCCTTCATTCACTGGTGTCTACAATGTTTGGTATGTGCAAACCTTTAGGAGCTCTCAGTGGCAAGCACGCTGTAGCTCTCAAATCAGATTTAATCTCTGATTACTTGATCTGACTTGCATTTTTAAATATGTTTTTCTCTTGTGCACATGCTCAAGTGCCTGGTTAGTACACTGCACATTAGCCGTAACATTAAACCCACCTGCCTAGCACTGTGTATGTACCAAAAATGGCTTTGACTGTGGTGCACTGTTCTGAGACCTTTCAAACATAAACAGTATTAAATTTTGTTGCTACAGTAGCTTCTCTGTGGGATTGAATGGGATACTCTGTTCCAGCTACACTTGAGCCTACAACACCTTTGGGATGAGCTGGAGTGGAGTTGTAAACAAGATCTAGTTCAACTTCAGTACCTGACTACTTATGCTCTTGTGGGTGAATGCAATTAAATTCTCATAAAACATAAATAGTGTTTTATGAAAATAACATTTAATTTATCTCATTATCTTATTAATAACATCTGTCAAGGGGTGGGACGTATTAGAGAGCAAGTGAACAATCAGTTCTTGCTGTTAGTATGTTGGAAGCATGAAAAATGGGCGAACATAAGTACATTTGTAGACTGGGCCAGATCATGTTAAAAAACAACAGATATCGTATTCCGGGTATGCAGTAGTTTGTGGCAAGGTAATGGGCACCCAAAGCTTGTTGATGTGTATGAGGAGCAAAGCTAGCCCATTTGGTCCAATCCCAGAGAAGGATTATGCTGGCTTTGATTGAAAGGTGTCAACACAAAGTGCACCACGGTCAGGGCTGTTTCGATGGCATGAGGGGACTTACACAATATTAGGCATGCGGTATTAATGCTGTGGCTGATCAGTGTATAGTGTATTAATGGGTTTAGGCCAGAAACTTTAGGTGGATGTAGTATTTATTATACTGACCACTGGATTCAGTGTCATTTCACTGTGGAAAAATGGGTTGCTCACCACAAATGTAGGTAGAAGACAATCAATCTCTCAATCTTTCCACCGGAATGGCGTCGCTCACACAAATTAAGTAACCTAGGTTTGTAAAACTGCAGTTTTGCATTTTATTCCCATCTATTCTATTGCTATTTTTTCCATTTACTTAGGCTCAATATATGAAATTCATCTTTCTTTTACATGCTCCTGCAGTGCCCAGCAAAGACTGACTGCTTGTTTCACAAGCATATAGTTTTTACTGCCCCCAGCCAAAATAGCCATTTAGCATCTTTCTTGCCAAATAGTTGCCATTTTAAAACACTATAAAGCATCACTGCACCCTCCATTCTTTAATTTAGTGTTTTCAAGAGAGGCTGCCAGCAATCCATTAAGCAAGCTCTTAAATGAAGTTAACTTCTTTACACCACAGGGCCAGATTCTTCCTGCTTAGGTATTAGTATAGCGTGTCCTTGTTCAAATGCAAACTGCAGTCTCCTACTGTTTCTGTATTATGTATTAAATCTCTACTTTATTCTGACTAACAGTGGGCAGGGTAGAAAATAGCAAAGCCCTCCAAGAGTGGATGAGTCATGTTGGATGACTCTGCTGCCTTTAAAATGAAAATCACTGCTTTGAAACCAGGGGAAGCGTTCACTTCACAACAAGAGCTCTTATCATTTTTTACTCAGTACTAATATGCTAATTGAAGTGAAGTGTTCTCTTACTCACTACAGCTCAGCTCTCAGTAAAGTTTGAGGCTTGTAGATGGTAGATTTCTGTTTGATATTGTTTTTTAATCGTTTTAAAATATTATTTACTTATTTAAATACTATTTATAATTTTAAATATTTTTGAATTTCAAGCATGTTTTAAAGTTCAAAGAACAAAAAAAAATTCCAATTACATTTAAAATGTGACAAAGTTAGGCATCAACAATAATAACAACAACAATGCTACTGTGTTGTGCAACTTGACTTTCAGAACAACAGCTTTAACCACAACTCAGACGTGAGAACAGCCCTAACTGTGGCATTTGTAGGGGTAAAAATAAGTAGGGAAGATTTGAACAAAGGTCCACACATACATACGATTCATCACAATTTTCTCCTGAATGCTTATAGAGGGTCAACTTTTTAATATTAGTTATTCTTGAGAACACACCCCCTGTAATGCTTCGATGACCATAGAAACAGGCTACATTTGTAATGCACCAGTTTAGGTTTATTTATTTATTTATTATTATTTTCTATATATATAAATGTGCTGTAGCCACAAGATTTGGACCACTATTAAAATGTGCTTAAGCCTTGGAATTCTGATGCTGGTTAAATGCGCTTGAGCCTTTGGATTCCAGTTGCAGTTGAACATGCCATTGTAATGGTTCAAAATTCCATGGAGACATCATTTCAGTAAGTGCAATTAGTAAAATAGGAATAAAGAAACAAAGGTAAAAATTTGTGAAGAGCTAAGTAAGACACATTTCATTTCACTTCGATAGATGGACTCCTTAATCACCAGAGAGGTTGGTTAGTAGTGATGGCAAACTACATGACTGATACATTGATGAAAGACACAGATGCTAAATGGAACAAATAAGGTAATAAATATTATTGATGTAGTGTAAGTATTAGGTAAAAAAATCTGAAGTTCAAAGTTGAATAAGTGGAACTATGTTACAAACCAAATTGTGGCTCAGAAACTAAACTGAACCAGAAAAAGGGCAACATGTAACCCCAACCCCCCAACCCCCACCCCCCATAGAAGTTAGGATCGTGGAACATGGTGAACATGCATAATGATTATGCATATTGCTCATCAAACCCCATGCAGTTCTATAAAGCACAGTATATGCATAATCCACAGTGCTCTGTAAAGGTAGTAAAAATAAAGGTTTCCTTATGCCATGGATAATAGGCCACTTTTACATGCCTGTCTTGAGTGATGTGCCTCAGTTATAGCAGCAGTACTTTTAAGACAAAGTGTTTTTGTATTGACACTAAATGTTTCAGTATCAGTATGTGTAGCGTATGTATGTGTGTTCCTGTATTTAGCTGTTTGTGAGGACCACATTTCCTCTGATGACGAAAAAAACATCAAAAACTGCATAAGTGGAAAGATTTTCTGATGTTTTCACCACAAGTGAACAGTTTTATGGGGAAACTTAAAAGAGCAGAAATATCGACTGCCATAAGTGAGGTTAAGTTCAGGGTAAGTGTTTGGTGTGGACGTAGTTTTACTCCTCTACAGCTCTACACAAGTCTGTGAAAGTCCTTACTAATAGTCTGTGTGAATGTATGCATGTGTGTGTGTGCTCACATGTATGTAACTCTTTTTGATGTATGATGGAAATACAGAAAATCTGTCAAAGTGAAGACATTTTGCTGGTCCTCACAAGAAACTGTGCCGTTTTCTCCACAAATTAAACATTTTTAGGAAACCCTGAAAGAGCAGAAAGATTGTCTTTTGTTTACTGAGGTTAAGGTCAGTGGTAGAATTAGGTGTCAGTGCCATATTCCTGAAATACATTATTACAGAAATCAATGGAATGTACTCACAATGACAGAAATACCAACATGTGTCCCCCTTAGATTATAGGACTTCTTTCTGGAATTTGCCTTGGGGTCTTGCATTTTGGGAAGGGATGGAATTTATTGCTTTCCGTACGTGTCAGATCATGTACGGAAAGCAATATATTCATGATGCAGATCATCTATATATCCATCCCGCCACCCACTCCATAAGATCCAATAATAATCAAGACTGGTTTCTCGTGTTGTGAGGGTGATGTAGCTGTAGCTATATTACAGCAGTGCAGAAAAAGCACAGTGAGGAGCACACTGAGCTATTTTTCACTTTCTCTGTGTCTGCAAATACCTTCTACTATACTAACTTTAGTAGCTGTAGTTTTACTGTTTGGTTTTTCAGATTTGCTTGTGATTTCTAAATGTGTTAAATTAACATATAGAGACAAATAACTGTTTCATTTATTTATTTGTGTTATATTGGAAGATGCACCAACAGCAGGCCATAATAATAACCCCACCCCCACCCCCTTATTCAGATGTGCTCAGTGTTCCTCCACCAATATCTCCCAATATCAAATAAATAAATAAATAGTTTTGCTGTGTTACAACAGGCAACCACACGCTGCCGTCAGAAAATCAATAATTAATACATGTGACCATAATCATAATGACAGCTGAAAACAGAGTGGCATTATTATTACTGCCAGTTCTAATGTTACGGTATAACCGACCACAACGTGTGGTTTGTCCATGTGGTGCTGCCGAACCCCAGCAGGAACACATGCTCAGCTGTACCAGTCAGTACACTGCACTCTCTCTGTCATTTTTCACTAATGTATAAACAGTGAGAAAGCAGATTATGCCAGATTTTTAAACTGTTTAAGCTTATGAAAGTAGAAAGCGAGAATAAAGTTAGCGGGAAACCAGAAGACGGGGAAACTCTGTTAAAAGTCTTTACCACATTCGGTACCAATGCTGACATGCAGCTGCAAGTATCGTGCTGATTCAAGTCTAATGCAACGCCTTCTTATTGTTAGTAAATGCAGAAAAACCATGGAATTGTGAGAAATACAGAAACCAACAGGAAACAAAAAAAATAAGGAAAAATATTTTACATGAGCAAACTTTTCCAAACTTTTAACACTAGGGGTTGTGTTTATTTAGGAGAAGTGAATCATACCACGGATGAGTTGTACTGCACGTAAACATCCTGTTTGCATAGTGCATGTAGTGTATTGTATCAACACACAGTATATGTTCACTACGTTTTCATCTGTATTGACTCTTACTCACTGTACACAGCGTTCCAGGACACTCAATACCAGCATGAATGACAGTGACTGAAATCTGCACGTCAGCTCACCTCCTCATCTTAGTCAGGATTTGGATCATGTGTAGAGCAGCGTGTAGAGTAGAGCCCGAAATAGCACTGTGAAGTCTTTTCTTCACCTGCTGTAAACGCCCTGTTGTCTTTTCCTTCCATTGTCTGTAGGTGACCAATCAGAGATTAGCAGATGTGCGGCTACATGGGGACTCGACCTCTTCACCCAGTGACCATCTGAGTATCAGGAGAGCGTGAGGTAAGATCAGAGCACTGTGGGAGAGGAAGGCTCAGTTATGATCAAATGAGGCAGCTCTGTTTGGTTGGGGGGATGCATTGAGGGGGGAACAGCAGAAAGGCTTGCCTCGTCATACCTTAATGACTGTTTGACTTGAGAAAAGAAAGTAACTGGCTCGTTTGAAATGGAGGACTGATGTTATTGTAGTAGACATTAGTAATAATATGCAAATAAGACCCTCAAATCAATTAGCATATCCTCGTTTGTGCACTGAGAGCATCTCTGCTAGCTGCTGTTGTTAAAGAGTAGACTTTTTTTTGTCAGAATAATGCTGTCATATAATGTAACTGATTCAGTGCTGAGATTTATTACATATCGCAGGATGTAGCAGTATAAACAGCAATACTAGAATTTTATCCATGTCAAACAATATATGTCCAGAAAACATGCACATTTGCAAACATTTGGTTATTAAAGTGGAATCGCCCTCATTATTCAACATTTCTACATAAATCAGTTGTTCCAGTGTTGTTCAGTGTGAAATTGTTCACAATGGTGATGATTGGAACCAGATGTCCTAATATCTGTGAATGGTGCTAAAAAGAAGCTCAATGAAATTAATGTGAAATGGTTATGATTTTGCATGATGCCCAAACACTGTGTTTTAATCATCTCTAGAAGTTTTGACCTTAAACTCTGCTTAAAATTCATTTATTGTGGTTAGGTACATGCGAGGTGTTATAAGACAAAATATTTTTTTTCCCCAGATTTTCCACAGTTTAACCCACATCACCATTACATACGCTCCAATGTGTTATAGTTGACTGGGCATTTAAGGCTCTGAGATGTCTCTAAATTCTCTGAATCTTCTCATAATATTATGTCCTGTAGATGTTGAAAGATCTAAATTCGCCATGACTTATCTTTGCCTAAGCCTTCGATGAATTCTACTTTTATAACCAATCATGATTGGCATAGTAATAATAATATAAGTAGTAGTGGTAATAATAATAATAATAATAATAATAATAACAACAACAAAACAACAACAATAATAATTATTATTATTATGATCATTATTGTTATTGTTATTGTTGTTGTTGTTATAGAAATGTTGAACCTACTGCATCAGTATTAATTCGCCAGCATTTTGTTGTGCAGTTTTATTCATGACAAATGTTACAGTCGACTGTGTTTATAGAAAACTATATGAAAGAAGAACATCCAGCAAACAGAAGAGAATCAAGCAGGTAAAATAGGCTTTGCTGAACACCTTCACCTTTGAACAGAAACTACATTTGCATCTTGGGTCACATGTCACTGCAGTGCAGTAATCTATTAACTTTGCTAAACAAATGCTTTCATTGAAGATCCCCACATCATTTATCTTAAATTATGTCACAAAAAAAAATTATTTTATTTATTGTCCTGGGGAACGTAAGCATTTGAGGATCTCTCAGTGATTTTAGGGATGTAAACAGCTCATGTGTATCAGACCGACTTAAGCTGATAGTCATGGATAAATGTACATACTGCTAATTTCTATACATCCCTTGTTTTTGCAAGAGCTTGAGGGCTAATTAATTTTCCCTTTGAGTCATATTCTGATTTCTTGCAAGAAGGAATAGGTCATTCTTGCGAAGAAAAGTATGTCCTTCAGCTGTTGAAATTCAGCAGTTTTTTACTGCAGGACTAGAATTTCCACTAGGCCTGCACGATGATATCAGAATCATAACAGTATGGGGAGTAGGGGTGGGCCATACAGCAGGACTTCTGCTTAAATTGAAAAAAACATGCACTTGGTCAGTGTTCCAGAAGTACTGATATGCAGAATGTGTTCAGAAAAGCAGACCATGGTGCATTGCGATGTATTACAGTCATGTTGTTAAGCCATGTGCAAAATATTTATGAATCAGAAATGTTTCTAAATGTTTCTCTTTGTTCACAATATGAAAAACTTAGGTTAAAAAAAAAGCTAGGAGAAGATACACATATGCAACTTTCTCCCGGGAAATGAATGTTGTGTAACTTTAAAACTCATTTAAGGTTGGTAGTTGGACCCCAAGGACCATGTTGTACCTTTGAGGGCACAGCTACACTGTTTGTGCTTTTGGGAATAAAGTTGACCTTGACAGCAACTTGTTCTGACAGTGTAGAAATAAATGCTCGGTGTCTGTGTAAAACTCATCCAGGTGCATTTAGGGCAGTGGTGATCTAGTGGTTAGGACATTGCCCTTGGGACCTCAAGGTCGCAGGTGCAAGTTCCAACCCAGGCGCTACTGAGGTACCCTTGAGCAAGGTACTGTCCTACTACACTGTTCCCCGGGCGCTGTTGGTAGGTGCCCACACACATATGCATGTGTGATGGGTTAAATGCAGAGGTCACATTTCGTTGTGGTGCTTGAGTGTGTTCACAATGACAGAGTCACTTTCATTCATTCAGTCCTAAGTTATGTCGCTTGTCCCAACCCCTAGTTTTGGAGTGCCCTTGACTGGGTAGTGGTCAGAAGGGGCTGAAATCTGTACCCAGTACTCGGGACAACACTCATTATGCCATCAGTGGTGCAGTTAGGCCATGGTTAAGAGAATTTACACAAATATTTAGACACAAACTGCAGTCAGTTCCCCTCAAACCCTTTGCATCCTTTACCCACCCCCTCCCCCCAATTTGCTGCAGAGTCCCTGGAATGTTGCTGCATGATAACAGCACTTTACAGTATGAAGCCAGCTGCTAGGACTAGCAGCAGGACAGAACAGATCCCAGCCATGAATCACATTCACTCACTCCTGCCCAAAGTTTGCCAACAGACATTCCTTCCCACAGATGCCTCTACCAAGAGATGTTCCAGCCCACAGACACTCCTGCTCACAGACACTCTTGCCCACAGATGTTCCAGCCCACAGACACTCCTGCTCACAGACGCCTCTACCAAGAGATGTTCCAGACCACAGACGCTCCTGCTCACAGACGCCTCTACCAAGAGATGTTCCAGACCACAGATGCTCCTGCTCACAGACGCCTCTACCAAGAGATGTTCCAGACCACAGACGCTCCTGCTCACAGACGCCTCTACCAAGAGATGTTCCAGACCACAGATGCTCCTGCTCACAGACGCCTCTACCAAGAGATGTTCCAGACCACAGACGCTCCTGCTCACAGACGCCTCTACCAAGAGATGTTCCAG
>JBBPDA010075007.1:0-36154 GCA_037974385.1 Arnoldichthys spilopterus | reverse complement strand
TATATATAAGAATATCACAATGTTACTGTGTGTCAAATTTTGTGAAGTTTGCACGTTTACATCACAAGATATATGATAGTGAAGCATTCAGTTTTTGCTTTATAGTTATTGACTTGTTGGTGCTACTGCACAGATGGGTTGTATTGAACTAGGGTCATGCGCCTCCTAGAGGCATTCAAATTAAGTAATTTTTGTGGCAATGGTAGTTGAGCAGTTGCCCAAAAATGTGTTTTGTGGCTACCCTAGCACAAAGTGCCATGCCTGCCTAGCGGCACCAACCTTTTATTCTGTATAAAGCATGTGGAGCTACAATCATACCAAGTTAACTGTGGACTGGTGGAGTCTAAGTTTTTTTTAATAATTATCAAATTTAATTTTGCTGTTTATAGTGACTCTGTGCCTTCCTCCTCCTGCAGATTGCCATAGTGAGCAGCTCAATGTCAAGACTGCCTCCACAGGTGAAATCAGAAGTTCATTAAATGACCAAGCCAACGTTTCACAAAGCCCTTGGACGTTGACGGTGCTTTTTCTGGCATCACTTTTTCTTATGCTTTACTAGAACGGCCTTCCTTTGGATCCTGCTGCGCTGCTGTACTGCCAGCTGTACTGGTTCTGATCTACCAGTTGAGCAATGTGACATTAAGGTGTTCAGAGGTTTTTCTTGATTTTTGTTACTTGCAAATGGCTTCAAGAATATTCATCCCTGAAACAACATTCAGACTGCAAGCGGTTTTGTTTGCAAGTTGCACTTGTGGTTTGTTGAACTTCTGTGCAAGACATCCGAGCGGTGTCAAGCACTGTACGGTGAAAAAAGATGTGAAAAATAACTTTGGGGAAAAAGGTGCTCTGTGTTTCCCTGAGGAGCCGGACTGCTCTGTGCTTTCAGGACTGAGGCCTCTACTGACATCTCCCTCATTTCCATTTTACATACGCTACACTGTGAAGTGAGGGACATTTTTCTTGTATGTGCATGTAAATTTGACTGAGCACACATACACCTACCCACACACTTAAACACACCAGGACACAAAACATCAAGGCTTTTAAAGATTAACTACATTTATCAGTTTCACTCCTGGATGAGCTCGACTGTGGCCTGTGTAGGTCTTTATTGGTCTCATCTGCTTATCAGGGAACTTTAAAAAATAAAAGATCACAGTTTCCTGTCTGCAGTTTGGAGGTTTGTGTGGATCTGTGCTGTTAAACACTGCCACCTAGTGGTCATATTGTGTCTTCTCACGAAGTGGTGAATTTATTAAATAATAATTCTATTTTCCAGAATGTCTGCATCAGTAAACGATTACGATGTGAAGTCAGAACTGTTCACAGTGGCGGTGAATGGGACCAGGTGTCTGGTTTTTCTAAAAGCTTCCTCACATAAAGTTCTTACATGAAGTGGTGATAAAGACTGTGCCTGATGCCTGAGACATTGTTTTTCCAAAATTTAGAGAAGTGTCTGACTTAACCCATCTCATGTGGAGGGGTACATGCAGGGCATTGTGAGCCAAAATAGTCCCCCAAAGTGATTTAGTTCAGATTCACTATTTTACCCTATTCAACATTCCATAAAGACACATAGAGACACGTGGAGCTTCATTGGGAGGGTTGGGGAGGAGATAAAATGGCTATATTTATGTTGGAAATATGATGTCTGGTTCCATTTACTGCCACTGCAGAGAAATCAGAGTACATTTTTCTATAATTTTACATCAGACCACTCATCGTTTATGTTGTTTACATTCAGACCACTGTATTATGCAGGAAGTTTGAAAGGTTTCATTAGACAATGGGTATTTTGGATATTTCCAATTACTGTAAAAAACAAAACAAAAATAAAACAACGACATCACTCTGTGCCCTTCTGTTCATCACTGAGAGGATAAACTGTTTTATACAGTCCATACATCAATCCACCTATTGGCAATTTAGAGCATCCAATCAACCTACCTCAAGCCTTTGGACAGTGGAAGGAAACCGGAGCACCCGGAGGAAAGCCACACGAACACAGGGAGAGCTTGCAAACTCCACACAGAAAGGCACCCATGGCCGGCCTGGAGATTGAACCCAGGACCCTTTCGCTGTGAAGCGACAGCGCTAACCAACTGCACCCTTTTATAGTCATTGTTTTTATTTAATATACTGTGTATATGTGTTTTGCTTATTTTTTAAATCACAGCGAAATAAGATAAAATTAAGCAAAACACATTGCAATGGGAGGAGTTACACACTGTACTGCAGCCAGCCAGTGGGGGAGTTAGACCTGTGGTAGCTTCAGTTTATAGAATTATATTATTTAACTGTTGTTTTAAAAAGTTTCCGTAATTCAATCATTGAGATCATTTCTTTGTCAAGTCATATATACAAAGAGATAAGAGATGGAAAAAAACATCCTCAGCTTTTAATATAAATTGAGATACAAAGTGTTTTAGTCAATTTCTATTGGTTTGTTCATTATGAAATTTTGACAGTGTAAAGGGCAGATGGTATTCCAAAGAAAGAAAGACAGAAAGATGTCAAAAATGACAATACAGTGTTTATATATAATGTTTTTCAGTGAGCTGGTCCTCTTTAGGCAGCATGATGGTGCAATGCATCATGCTGTTGCCTTCCAGCAAGGAGGTTCTGGATTCCAATCCAGTATTTCTGTATGCGTTCCCACTGGGATGTCTGGTTTCTTCCCATAGTTTAACAACATGCATATCAGGTGACTTGAAGATGAAAAATTGCCCTCTAGGTATGAATGTGTGTCTGCCCTGTCATGGACTGCTGACTTATCCAGGATGTTTCTCCACCTCTCACCTTATAAGTGCTCCAGCACTCCAGCACCCCCCATTCCCCCAGCCACCCTGGTGAAGACAAGCGGCTCAGATGATGAATGAATGATGAATGGTCCTCGTTATTGCTTTCTACTGGTCTCATCTGTCCAGGGCGCAGGAGCTTTGTGTAGTTTTGTACACTCCCAGACTGTCAGGTAATAACAGAACGGATCATTCCAAAGCTGATGAACGCGAGATATGGAGAGTGAACGGTGAATATTCGCCAGTAAATGAGAAACACTTCGTTATTTCAAAGGTCAAGGGGTTAATGCTTCATTTCATCCATCCACAAGGTAACGAAGCACGTGTGTGAGCTAATCACTCGCTTTTATAATCCAAATGTATGAGCTCCACTCATTTACAGAGAGAATGAGGGGCTGTTTCCATAGAGATAAGGGCCAGAGGTCAACACTGTGCACCATGCAGTGAACATTATTATTGATGTGTATGAGGGACTACAGTTCTGGATGTTTATGGTTTGTGCTAAAAGTGTGCATGTCAGAAAAAAAAGAATAAAGGCAGTGTGATGTGGGCCATTTGGTAAAACCACTGAAGAAAATTATTCTTTCAATAGTTGATGCCTTTCTTTTTCAAAGAGATCACAGGAAAAGCTCCACTAAGCATGCTAACGCAAATGCTAGCATCATTAGCATTAGTGTGGTGGTGAAGTGTAGTGCTCTAATGCATGGGTATGTAGAGGAAAGTTTGTGAATAGCACGGCCTCATTGCAACTACAGAATGACCCAGAATTTTATGATGGGGGAGGGGGAGAGAAATGGACAAGCACAATATTTTTTAAGTCAAGCTAATGCTTTCGACCGCTTCCCATTGTTCACAGTTAAGAACATTTTTCCATAGACAAAAGTAAGTATCTGTGGATAGAACATACAACAGGTCAGTTTGGATCCTGCAATATGGGTTCCTCCACATATCAGTGAGGGTGGGCCTACTCCATGCTGAATTTTACCCTTCAGCTCTTAGGAAAACGTTCCTCCAGCTTTGTCCCACTTAAGGCTTCCTGAACTGACTTTTTTAGGTCAGACATTTTCTGACTCGTGTGAGGAGGGGAGGCTCTTTAGCAGACTTTTACACGCCAAAAATGCTTCTAGGGATTTGAACAATGCCAGGCATGTCAAGGAGCTGGAGTGAATGATTCTTAGGTCACTTCACGAAGGTCCGTGCATATCTAGAAATGGCAAAGTGGAACATTTATAGCCTTTGGCACGCTCAGCTTTGTGCTAGGGTTGTTGGAGAGTGGGAGGGCATTTTGAGCATTTTACTGACTCTTTAGATCACAGGAAACACTATTACAATACATCCTAAGTGAAATGGCTGTATACTGCAGAGATGAGGATAACGTGGCTAACAAGTGAAGCGTGAATGACTTCTTTCACTGTGTGAGGCAAGTGTGTGAAGGTATGCAGTTAGCACCATGCTAATTGATGGGGAATAAGCTACAGTTACTTTCAAGCTACATTAACCTCAAATCTCCCGTTCAAATCTAAAGAAGCAAACATCAGACACAAAACATGTCTTGGCTGAATAAGCGAGGTCAGTGGGATAACTGCATTAACCTACCAAGTGTTCCCACTCACTGGCCACTTTATTATAAACACCTCCCTTGTGCGTCCACTCCCTGGCCACCTTATTAGAAACACCTACCTTGTGCTTTCACTCACTGGCCACTTTATTCGAAACACCTACCTCATATTTCCACTCCCTGGCCACTTTATTAAAAAGAATGTGTGCGCCTACTCACTGGCCACTTTATTTGAAACACCTACCCTGTGCTTTTATTCACTGGCCACTTTTTAAAAAACAATTTGTGCTTCCACTCAATGGCCACTATATTAGAAACACCTACTTCCCCCATTGGTCACTTTATTAGAAACAACCTGTGCTTCTACTTAATGGCCATTATATCGGAAACACATACCTTGTATGTTCACCCTGCCTTGTGACAACATCCACTTGAGGAGTTTTTTTTAAATCAGTTGACTTCTATAAGTATTCACTACTCGCTATCATCCTTTATTAACTGCCAGGAAGACATTATGCAAGAAATATAACAATTGCCAGTAAGCTGACATATGACTGCTTTCATTGTGATCAAAATGTCATATAATAAGGCACATAGTGCTGTAAGCTGATTTAGCTGCTCTTGAATATACTAACAGGCTGATCTCAACATGATTAGCTTTCACCATTTCGTTCTGAAGGCCCACAGACAAGAACTAATATAACAGAGAGCTTTACCCAGCATCGCATGGAGGCTGGAGGCTTTAGTCGGCAAAGAAATCATTACTGGCTCTCCTCATCTGTCTAGAGTTTAGGCCAGACAGATGAGAAGAGCCAAAGACATCAAAAAAACCCAATTATACAGTGAACAAATTATTCATGAATCAAAAGTGAATGGGACACTAGAGGGCGCATGTGGTCTGATTTTATTGAGGAACTTGTGGCTGTATGGATGCCCGAGGCAGGCACTGTTTGGCTGCTTTGTAAATTAAACAGGACATTTCCCATCACCCCTGACCATTTCTTGTTTATTTACAGAACAACAGCCCTGAGGCTATCATACAAATACTCATAAATATATAGTTTAGTTAAATTCCTGGAAATCCACCAGTCTGCAGGGTCTTAGCCTTAATTCAGCACAAGAGACCCTGCTAAGGAATGTCTGAAGGGGCATTTGAATATTGAAAATATTAACTCTCTCCACCATCATTGGTCTTTTTCAGGATTCCATACACTTTTAAGTTGTTGCCCATTTAGTGGCACAGACACTGTTCAGTGGTGTTTATAGTAATTCTGGCACTATAGACAAGATTTCAGCTCCTTACCCCACCAGTGCCAGTGGTGCCAATGCCTAGAAATGCCCTGCATGTTAGAGGTCTGTGCATGACAATGGAATGAGTGTATGGAGGACAGGGCAGCTCTGTGGTCAGACAGCTATGTTGTGTTAACCTTGTCAACATCTTTTTTATATATTAGACTTGGCTTCATTTTAAAGAACATTAAATCAGCAACCAGCACTATCTCAGCACACCTGCAAGTACTCATTGTTTGCTGATGGCGAACCTATGGCAAATAAGATCTTTCATATAGTTATGAGTCTGAATAGGATACATATAGCACATAAATGGTGAAATAATTGCGAAATATATAATGCGCATAATTAAAACATGCACATACTGTACTGTTCCAAGTGAAAGTGAGTGATTATTTGTCATTGAGAACATACCACAGCACAGCACACAGTGCACCACAATGAAATCTGACCTCTGCATGTAACCCATCCATGTTGGTGCAGTGGGCAGCTGACGTGGGCAGCGCCTGGGGAGCAGTGCTTGGGGATTGTACATTTCTCACAGGTACTTCAGTGGTATTTGTACCAGTTTGGGATTTGACCCCGTGACCCTCAGGTCACCTTCAGGACTTCCTTTCCCCACTCACTCACTTAGCATGATGATGAAAGCTGGCTATACATTACATTAGGCTTGTATCTCTAATACAGGTACAGAAGCAAACTTCAGATACCAAACATGTCTTGGCTGATTGATTACTTTGAGGGTAAAATTTGTCATTTTGAATTTGTAATTGGACTCATCACAAACAATAGATACAACAGATAAACAAAAAACAGGTCACCTTGTTCGCTTGATGAGGTTGACATCATTCGCTTCTGAATCATTTCGTCTCCTCAAAAATTACCAATAGGTGCTCATCAATTTTAAGGTAATGACTCTAACAAACAAACCATGTGTTATATGGAGTGGGTGGATGAGTGGATGGATGGATGGATGGATGGATGCATGCATGTATATAATGTCTGTTGTAATGGTTGACACACTTTCTGAATGCCACCCACATTCCAGCAGGTGTGAATCAGAAAGACACGCTGACCTAATTTTTTCATGCAGTAATTTTTCACCCTCCGATTCCAAAGCCTGGATGAGGCAAGAGTGTAGAAGGACCAGCTATTCCTGGTCATGTAAAATAAAATAAAACTTCAATAAGCTTCAATTGTGAGGAATGTAAACCTGTGACCTAATTCTTGGGAAAACAAGTCGATGCATCGTAACATTCCAAATATCAGCACAGTTCAATTTGATTACTTTGATGTTATTTAGGATATGAACTGAGAACTGAGATGTTGGTGCTGATGTCCTGCAGTGGAGGAGTGTTCGCACCTCTGGGAGCCTTCATGTCAATGCTGTCTTCTGGATCGTCCAGCAATCTAAAACTGAAAGAAATTCAGCTGTAAATGAGCAGTTAATGTCAATATAAATACTAAGGTCACCAAGAACAATCATTTCAGGACAAACAGAAGAAACCATTGCAAGAAGTTCGAGTAAGAATTCAGGCGGAATGTTAGTAGCAGTTCAGGTGGTTCACAAACAAGTAACAGAACCAGAGAAGAAGATGCCAATCTTTAGTGCAGTGTATTCAAAATCATATGATCTCCTCTCATATCATAGCAGCCAGTTAAGCTAAATAGTAAGCAAGATAGCTTAGAGCAGTAGTTCCAAAACTTTTTCTGCCAGTTCTAATATATTTAACACAGACACTGTCACATCTGAGTGCACACCGCCAATGTCAGCACCGGTTTTGAATGAGACCCAGTCAAAAAGTACTTTATTAGGCCCTTTCCCAAACCATTCTTGGGACTTGGAACTGAACTGGGACTACTGAAGTGACGCAAGCTGGTCAACAGTTGGTATATCACATACAGTAAGATGGAGGATGGATCAGATAATCAGATAAAAACTGCTGCCAAATATTAGCTTAATAAAGCCTGGACTTCACTGCTAGCCCATTTGTCCATTTCTATTTTAAGACTAAGGGCTGTTGTTTACACAGCTACAATTTCACACATATCTTTAAAACATGGCAGTTGCATTCATGCCACACTTGAATGATACACGTCACTCACGATTTACCAGGAGCTAAATAAGTCCCTTAAAATCTTGTTCGAAGAACTGTAATCGTCCTTAGGTCCTGTTGTGTGGATGGACAACAAAGTTCCTCCAACAGATCTATGAGCTATGAAAAAGTTCCTTTTGTCATAAAGCACCTATTGAGTATCATAACTGATGATAAGGCTCCCAAATCAATGCAGATGAATCACATTCATGCATCATTGTAACGATGGGGGTCGTGGTGAGGAAGCAAACGCAGCGTTTCAAAAGATAAAGATTTAATAAAGGAAAAACAAAAAACACTGATTCAAAACAGAACAGAAACACGTGTAAACACAGGCAGGACAAGACACGACCGCGACGTTTATACACGTGTACACACAAAACAACCGACAAGGACTTAATGGACAGACAGGAACTTAAATAGTCACACTAATTACTGACAGCTGACAGGGAGTGACGTAGAACACGAAACAGCTGACGGGGGTGTGGCTAACGCAAACATGAGGAATCTCAAAACATGAACACAAGGAGACACGGAGGGGCGTATACGAGACAATCACAGTGCAGCTCAATTAAAGTCAATACAAGTGATTAATGCAAGTACACCCTTACTGAAGATCGAAGAGCATTTGAATTGTGCCATTTTCATTAGATTACAGCCCACAAAACGAGTCACCAGTGCTTTTATCTAAAATATCCCAGTTTGTCCTTTTGCCAGGTCAGTCAGATAACCACCCAATCAGGCAAGCTGTTATCAGAGAAACGTGCAGAACTTCATTATTCCAATATTTGCATACGGTGTGACCTGTGAGACTTAGCACGTCCCATTAACTTTCTACAACACTTTCCCCACAAGATATGTGGGTGTTTTTAATAAAATATAAAAACTCTCCACAGATGGTTCTCTTGAATGTCCATGTGAGCAACTTTTGTTTTCTCTAGTTAATGTGAGCACTGGTCAAGAAAAATACACAGGCCAGAAGATCAGCTTGAATGGAGAATGTTATGACTGGGAAACTGTCAGGGACTGTTAATTACAAAAAAACTTATAGAAAAGTGACTTTTGTCATTGTGAACACACTCAAAGTCCACCACAACGAAATGTGACCTCTGCATTTAACCCATCCCACATGGAGCAGTGGGCAGCTATAAAAAGCACCCAGGGGGCAGTGTAGCAGAATGGTGCCTTGCTCAAGGGTACCTTAGCAGTAGCTGAACTGGGACTTGACCCTGCAACCTTCTGTTTACAAGGGCAAGGTCCTAACCACTAGGCCACCAGTCCCCATGTCACCGCTGCATTTGACCCATCAGTGTAAGAGCAGCTGACATGGGCAGCGTGAGCTGGGTGTTTTTAGTAAAGTGGCTGGTAAGTGGAAGTACAAGGTCTGTGTTTCTAATAGAATGACCAGTAAGTGGAAGTACTAGGTGGGTGTTTCTAATAATGTGGTCAGTGGATGGAAGTACTGGGTGGGTGTTTCTAATAATGTGGCCAATGAGTAGAAACACAAAGTGGGTGTTTCTAATAAAGTCGCCAGTGAGTGGAAACACAAAGGTGGTTTCTTATAAAGTGTCCAGTGAGTAGCACAAGATGTGTGTTTCTAATAAAGTGGCCAATGAGTGGAAGCACAAGGTGTGTGTTTCTAATAAAATGGCCAATAAATGGAAGCACAAGGGTGTTTTCTAATAAAGTGGCCAGTGAGTTAAGGACAAAGTAGGTGCTTCTAATAAAATGGATGTTTATCATATAAAAGCATGTTACAGATTGTTCATAATTCCATCTGTGCCCACATAAAATGAATCATCCCCAGTTGAGAAGCTGTTGTACACCCCCTCAGTTCCAAAAGGAAATCCCAGTGAGATTTAGTACAAAATGTTTCTACGATCCCCTGTACTTGAGTCTTTTATTCTGCTTTGAGTGGACATTGAACACAAACCTACAAAGGTTTGTTGAGTCTCAGCATCAAAGCCCATAGCCCAAAATGTGCTTCATATCTGGTTGCCATGACACTGTCACTCTGCAGCAGACCGTGTAAAATCACATGCTTCACTCTTCCCTTTCTCGGAAGTGCAGGATCAGAACATGGTTGCCATGGGAAACCAAACAAAGAGCAGAGAATGACCCTGGTGACAAAGTGGCATAACTGAAGGCAGAGGCCACTCACAGTTCCTGACCTTAGATCACCATCCAATATTAAAGGGATACTTCAGAAAACAAAAAATTAAATCTCCCCACTTTCCCAAACATTTACTTCTATTACTTGTTAGTTACATTAGCCTTGTAGCACTGAAGCAAACCTCACTGTTACCCCAGTCTGATCCTCAGCCCAAAACATAAACATAATCATACACCTACAGTTACATTGTGAGTCTCTGGAGCAGTTCCTAAAGAGTCTTGAGTCTTTTTGGTGTGAATCTAAGTCAAGTTTAATCTCAGGGGTGTGAATCTGAGTCGAGTCTTGAGTCTTTGTGGAATGAGACCAAGTCGAGTCCCAGGCCTCTGTGCAGTCCAAGTCAAGCCTCAAGTCTCTGTAGCATGAGTCTCAGTCAAGTCTTGGGTCCCTGTGGTGTGAGTCTGTGTCAAGGCTTGAGTCTCTGTGGTATGAGTCTGGGTAAAGACTTTAGTCTCTGGTGTGAGTCTGGGTTGAGTCTTGAGTGTCTGAGGTGTGAGTCTGGGTCAAGTTTTGAGTCTTTGTTGTGTGAGTCCAAGGCAAAATCTAAGTCCTGTTATGTGTTGATGTGGTGTGAGCCTTTTGGTGTAAGCCTAGGTCGAATCTTGAGTCTTGGTGATGTGAGTCTGGGTCAAGTCTTGAGTCTTTAGGGTGTGATTCAGAGCCCGATAAGCCAACCTCACCCCCAATTGTAGGGAAACTAAATACTGAAAAAATGTCACTTGATTGTGCTTAGTACTTCAGGGAGGTCAGGAAACTTTATTACTCTGTGTGAGGCAAAGCTGAGGTATGGATTTCTGGGTTATTGTGTAAATGTGAAACTTATGTTGCCAATTACTGTTCAACTGAAGACTAGTTCTTTATATGTGCAAACGAAACGTATTAATAAAGTTTGACTCTGACTCTGACTCTAAGGGCCTTTAGTGACTGAGGCATCCTGATCCATGTCATTTTGTATTGAATTGCTGTGTTTCACCTAAAGCCTTAATCTGCACAGTAGTTTATCTTCACTGACTGATTAGCACTGCTCACATGTATATACACCCTATTGCTTGTCTTCGTGTTTGTATGTGTTTGAGCTTCTGCTTTTTGAGGCTTAGTGAGCTGTATTGACTGCAGGAGAATCAATGTGTGAGGTTTTTTCTCCTCCTGCTGCTTTAATCCATCCGATTAGCTGCTATAAACCCCCTTCTCCTCTTCTTTCCTTCAAAATAAGCTGCTAATGCATCTGTGCATGCTTCAGAGACACCACAAACACATTTGCATGATTTCTGGAATTGCACCAGTGTGCTGAGATAACCTGACTGTCTGTTGTTCTGCTCGTTCCGTTCCATGGCCTGATAGGGAACCCAAAGGGAACAATTTCTTTAATCAGCTTCCCAAAGGGGATCATAATTTTTCGTTTAATTAAGGGTTGTTTTCACTTTATTAGGAGGTAATTGTCACTAGAAGGTGGAAAATGCAGTTAGTGCAGTGTGATTTATTTATTTATTTGTTTATTTATTTGTTCATTTATCTGTCATTATAAATTTTATTGACTGCAGAGCACTCTAAGCATATTGCGTATTAAATATTACACCACTAGAGGAAAAATGTTACCTTAAATGTTAGTTAATGCACGTAATATCAGTTAATGTGTAAAGACACATGTAAACACATGGCTTACTGATAAGGCTGGAGGCTTGAAAAATGTTTTTTTTAAAGAATTGGTTGGAATTTTATACACTGATAATGGAGAATTCCATTAATTTTCTAACATCTGCATAAATCAGCCATCACATAATTCAGAGTGGGTTTGACATGAAACGAGAGATGGTAACACGGGCTAAGCTAGGGGCCAGCCTGTGGGTACGCCGGTAGAGGAAAAAGGTTACTGGGTTTAAGGGAAAGGAAAGGAGCCCCTGAAAGCAGGTGCGAGCCAACTAGCTACCCCGACCAAATGCGGGACCCCCAGGGAGAAGGGGAAAGGATCTCTAGAGGCAGACATGGGCTTTGAACAAGCCGTAACCCTGGCCGAATGTGGGGACCCGCCTCGAGCCAGCCGGATCTCCCCAGCTCTCAGCCGTTAGGGAGTCCGTCTCGCGCTGGCCCGCGGGCCCCAGGCATTAAGGTCCAGGCACGTCTGCTCTTTTTCTAGAGCCCTTAACTCGAGAGGGATCGCAACCGATCCAGGGAGTTACCGGCTGGTTTGCAGCCGGTGCGCTCATCAGAGGGCCAGAGACAGGCCCTCTGCCAACCTGTGGCTGCGTACGGAGCCGCAGGCGGACTCGAGTTGAGGAAATAAAAGTTTCTCCAGCAGACGGCCACTTAAGCCTTGCTCAGACCTCTCTGCTAGGGCAAACAGGGATAGGGGGAGGAAAGGGAGACCCTGAGTTAAAACCCAGAACCTTTACCAAATTACCAGCGCGAGTCAGGTGTGGCTAAAGCAAGCAGCCACACCAGCCAACAGGACTTTAGCTAAGGACCGCGCGCCACCTAGCCCGACAACCAGCGTTAAAAATGCTTTGGCCCAGGTGAAACACATAAGCATGATTGCCGTAACCATGGTGACGTGCCTCGGCCAACCCAACACAGCGCAGCTCTCCACCCCCAATAAAGCTCCATAGGTCTTCTGAGTGTTTATGTGGAATGTTGATTATGGTAAAATATTGATTTCATTTCCTTTGGGGAAAATTTTGTGTCAAAACATCCTGCATGTGCCCCAACCATGGGTTTTAAAATATATTTTAAGGCAAAAGCTCAAAAACAAGGACTCAAGCATTACTGAAGTGGAGCATCATGAATCAAACTTCTGAGGGTTTCCATTTTGACCACTAAACAAATGATTTTGCTTGCGTTTCCCACTCATAGGACTAGTGATTTTTTAAAAAAAGGCAATGCTAGGTGCATTGTTGGTAGCAATCCGCCATAGCTCATGCCCCTGTCATTTAAAGGTGAGGTGACGGGACATTCTGATTGGTTTATTGCATGTTTTTATTTACAGAGTTAGGACAACCTTTTTGTGTCTTGAGCTGGCACAAATTGTAAATTGGATTTGGATTTATTCATAAATGTTAGTTGCACTTTGAGCATCATACTTTGCCTTAGATCCTCACAATATAAAGACCTACTAGAGATCGAGAGCTAATATGCAACTCCTCTGAAATGGGGATTCTCCTGAGAACCTCCAGAAACTTTCTGCATGTGGAAAATCACAACTAAAACATTGCATATAGATGCTGTAGATTACCAACTCAAGCCAAGTCCAAACACAGCATTTTCCTTTTTCTCCACATGCAAATAGTGTCTTATGACACTGAAATCAGATCTTTTGGAAAACTCAGATTTACAGAAAGTCTTTGTTTTCAGTGATGTGTCATTGATGAAAACTAATTTTTTGGCTTGTAACAGGTAACAGCTTTAGCTTGCTAACAGAACTTTTACATGCTTACAGATAAATGTACAGTTTTCTCTCACTGTACTGAGAAACAGAGGCATCAGAATGCTCTACAGTCTACAGCCAACACTCCAGTGATTCATGTTGCATCCAAATAGCTAAACGAAGCTTCCTTTCCTCTCTGCTTGCCTTAATCTATAGCAGAAACTTTTCTTAGCCTACTGGAGACTCTTGTTAGCCTACTTCTTTCAGGCTGGCAAACATGACATTACGTTTGGGATGATATAGCTGCCTGATGATTGGGCATGCTTTCCTCAGTGCTCGACAGCATATTTTGCATTATCATGTGGCCAGCCTGTTAGTTAAGTTATTTAAGATTAAAAGTATGTGTATATAATCTATAGGCACCAGTCAAAATAAAGTGGAACCAAATCCTCAATAAACCTATACACACACAGGGCTTAGCCCCAGGGTGGCTAACTGGCATGCTTGAAATGCTGCATTCATATAGCAGTGGTAGGAGCTTTGTAATTGTTTGGAGTAAAGGTATTTACTCACAGAACACAGACAGTTGTTCTGGTCGACTAACGGCAAAATTCTCTCTACACAACGCAGTTCAACATTGCACTTGCCTGCTCTCAGACACTTGGTGGAAATCTGCGGAGAGTGGAGCGAATATTGCTTCCATTAGGCAAGCACACCAAACATGGCACAACAAATACCGCCGTGTCCTCCCTGATTACCCCCAAAGTCAACATTACATAAGCTTTCTGCATCTTTATATAACATCAGACAGCCTCCCACCCTCCCTCCCTTCCTCTTTTCCTCCTTCCCTATACAGAGGACGGAGGGGAATCAATTCTTTATACCTTTCAGTCTCTCTTTTCTGGTCATTTGCACTTTTTGAATTCATAATTTTTCAAAACAACAGTTTTGTTCCATTTTCTCAACAACTATAATATTTAAGTGGTTATATGGTTCCAAAAAGAACCTAGAACCGTTACACTATGTGGAGGTTCTTTCAACTTTAAGAACTCCTCAATTGCACATCTTATTTTACAAAACAGAGATTTTAAAGAACCACCCATTTACAGTTTTCCCATAAATCAAAATGGGCACCACTGCTCCAAAGAACCTCTTCTGATTCATATTCTAAATCCTTTTTTCCACCAACTGGGAACAGGTTCCATTCTGATTTGTTTACCAAATTCGGAACGTTTTGACCAAAATTGATTCGGAAACTGAAAAGTTGGTTTTCAGCTGCATTCAAAGCATAACCAGATTCTCCAGTGAGAACCGTCAGTGCACATGTCGCTTTACAGTGTGGAGAGGAAGCCGAATGCAGCGATGGAGAATTCAAAATCTTCAGAAAAGTAGTGTAGCGGTCTGCTGAGGAAACAAGGTGTTTGATGGCCATTTGTTTGTCTCCTGAGTTTCAGAAAAAGCTAGAGAGTAGCTCAAGAACAAGCCAGCTGTATGTTCAACTTGCTGCTCAATGCCCTCTGCTGATGATGCATCCTAGATTACACTGGTTCCACTCAAAACTGATGGAGACTCAAGTTGGTTCTCTAGATGGCCACCAAGGTTCCAGTAATTCTAAATGGAATCATCCTCTGCTGGTGGAAAAGAGGTATAAGGGAGACTGATGCAAGTTCTCAGCTTAACAAATTTAAATCATTGTAAGAAGTAAGAAGTTGACATTTTTTAACTGATGGACAGAGCTTACATCCAAAATGCCTCGTATTTGAAAAATGGTGACTAAATCTTGTAAATAGATAATTGCAGCATTTATCATTTTAGATTTTTCTGTTGTTCTCCTGATTTTAAATAAAATACCTAAACCACTCTCTGGTTTAGTATTTAAATCTACACAATATAATTATTATTTTATATAAAATAATTAATTTGCTGTGAAACAGCCAAGCAGTGGTTTATGTCCCGGAAGTGTTACTTGACCATAACTTTTACTCAGTAAAGTGCAGTGTGAATCAAACGCAGGTATAAGGATGTAGTCACCTTTGGTTAAAAAAAAACATTCCCTTGTGTCTGCCTTTACAGCACAATACAGCTGCTGAATTCATGAGTTTTTAAGCATTTATAAATCGAATTACATGTATATGTACTTTCAGAATTCTCAATCAACAGAAAACCAAATTAATTATAAAATTTACAATAAAGCAGGAATTTAATTTACAAATTGAACTTAGTAAAGCAAGGATTTAATTCTAGAATTATCATTCAGTGGGATGCATGGAGTTCCCAGTCAGTGGAGTAAACTGGAAATTCCAAATCAGTGTAGAACAAATTCAATGTTAGAAACCTGAATTGGAAAAGTAAAAATTAA
Organism: Arnoldichthys spilopterus; assembly: GCA_037974385.1. Lineage (NCBI taxonomy): Eukaryota > Metazoa > Chordata > Actinopteri > Characiformes > Lepidarchidae > Arnoldichthys > Arnoldichthys spilopterus. The sequence continues at coordinate 20,525 of JBBPDA010075007.1, read as the reverse complement.
ATTCTAGAATTCTGAGTTCTAAAATTCAGTAGAGTTCAATTCGCATCTGAAATTCCAAATCAGTGGAGAACGTATTTAATGGTAGAAACCTGAATTGGCTGAGTACAGATTTAATTCTAGAATTCCCATTAAATTCTAAAATTAATTCTAGTTTTTCCAGTCAACGAAGTAAAATTATAAGTCTGAAATTCAGTAGTGAAACAATATAACGATGTAATTTCAAATTGGTGGAGTACAGATTTACTACTAGAATTCCTAGCGAAGAAGTGTCATTATAGAATTGCCCAGTCATGGGGATCAGTGTACTACAGTTTCAATTGTGGAACCAACAAACAGACCCATACAGTTGGTACAGTTTAAAGGGACTGAGTTAGAGCTGGATACAGATGTATATTCAGTGTGTTTGTGTGATGACTGCAGGTGTTGTAGAAGGTGGAGTCAAGTTGCTGTGCCAGAAAGACAGACGACGAGTGTCCTCATGGCTGCTGGAGATGGCTTGTGGGATGAGAAGGCTGGAATGGAGGTAAATGGGTTTTGGAGCCATCAGAAAGGGATGTTTACACATGTGTTTAAACTCTTATCAGGCCTAGTCACACTGTTTAAACACACACATGCACACACATTCACAGAGCAAGAGACAAGAGAGAGAGGGAGAGAGAGAGAGAGAAAGAGAGAGAGAGAGAGAGAGTGCACTCACATGGGCATGTGACTCAGTGTTCAAACAAGAGAGTAGACTCACCAAAACACACACCAAACGTGGCTTCACTGATCACCAGCACCCACAGCACTTTGCCAGTAAACAATAGAGTTGATGCGGCAAAAACAACAGAAAGCTTCCGTATAATACACAACCTGAATGTGTGTGTGGATGCTTCTGTGTGTCTATGTGTGGTGCAGGTATGTGTGTGTAGGTGTGTAACAGGACTGTAGGCCTCTTTGTGTGTGTGTGTGTGTGTGTGTGTGTGTGCAGGGGTGTTTGTGTGTGAAAGTTTGACAATGTTTAACCCATCCACATGTGGAGCAGTGGGCAGCAATCAACAGCGCCCAGCGAGCAGTGAAGCGGGACAGTACCTTGCTCAAGGGAACCTCAGTGGGACCTGAGTCAGTGACCGTCAGGTGCCATGGGCAATGTCCTAACCACTGGCTGTTTCGAGGGTCTCTTTTAAGAATGATACTTATATAGTAATTGCTTTTATTATTATTCATGATCATTGGGTTGCCTATACATAAGACACTTTGACCGTGATTATGCCTGGCCGCTTCATGTGACTGGTATCCAGATTGTATACTGATCAGATTAGGCACATTTAGTTGTGTCAGCCAGACTGAAGTTCCATTACTGTGTAATGGATATGCAAATCAGCTTATCTACAACAACCAATCACCAACTCTGCTCAGAAAAGCACAATTTTGCAGCGCAGAGCATTTGTGTTTAAGGATGATTTAATGATTTATCTTTAGGTTTTACACAGATTTTGTGATTTATCATGGTGGTTTATGCCAATGTAGTGATATACATTTGTGTTTTTGGCTCAATTAGTAATGTATCTTTGTTTATTTTGCTTAATTATTTAGGTATCTTTTTATTTTATGACAATCTAATGATTAATCTATCAGTTTAGTGATTAATCTTGGTTGTTTTAGTATGATTTAGTGATTTATCGTTTTGTTTTAGGGCAATTGAATGATTTATCTTTGTGTTTTAGGATCATTTAATAATGTATTTTTGTGTTTTAGGCTGATTTAGTAATTTATCTTTGTGGAATAGGCTTTAGTGATGTATCTTTGTATCTCTTTATTGATGTATCTTTGTGTTTTAAGCTGATTTAATAATGTATCTTTGTGTTTTCTGCTGATTTAGTGATGTAACTGTGTTTTAGGCTGATTTAATGATGTATCTTGGTGTTTTATGCTGATTTATTGATTTAACTTTATGTTTTAGGCTGATTTAATAATGTATCTTTGTGTTTTATGCTGATTTATTGATGTAACTTTGTGTTTTAGGCTGATTAAATAATGTATCTTTGTTTTTTGCTGATTTAGTGATGTATCTTTGTGTTTTAGGCTGATTTAATGATTTATCTTTGTGGTTTAAGATGATTTAGTATTTTGTCTCTGTTTTAGTCTGATTTGTCTGTGATTGGCTCTCTGGTTGTCCAGATGGACCGTATTTCCTCTCTCTCTGTCTGCCAGCCCATTAAGGACTGCACTCAAACATTGCCATGGAAACGGTCAGTCCTGAACTAGCAGGAAGAGAGGTGTAATTGCGGAGGGGCAGGAAAATGGGCAGAGGAGGTTATAGTTGTAGGTTCTCTGCCTCAACAACTGATTTCAAATGGTTAAAGGTATTAAATGAGTTGTTTGGCAAAATGGTCACATTCTTCCCCTTACCCCTATTGTAGTCGATCAGCCAAAACACCTTTGGCTAAATAAAGTGTGCTTTTGTGGTTTTGTGCTGGAGCTCTGTGCCAATTGCAGGCCTAACTCTTCACATTTATATGGAATTGTTTTTTTTCCTTTTTTTACAGAAGGAAAATTAGTTTTATTTACCCAATCTATTTTAAAAGCTCTCAAAGCTGTTCCTAGGTCATCTACTGCCTGTGTTTTTTACACTTTTAGGCCAAAGTAGTGATTTTTCTCATCTTGAAAAACTGTTGGCTTTAAAACATATCAGTGCTGATGCCAAGACAGCTCAAACCTGATCCCCTTAACACTAATGACCCCAAATACTGTCCACAAAATAAGTCAAACAGTGAAAGCCAAACAGTGCTGACCCCAAACACTGACCCCAAAACAGGTTAAACACTGATTCCCAAACAGTGATGAGCCCATACACTCACCCAAAAACAGGTCAAACACTGACCCCCAAACAGTGCTGATTCCAAACACTTACCCCTAAATGACTCAAACACTGATTCCCAAACAGTGCTGACCCAAAACACTAATCACCAAACAGTGCTAGTGCTGACCCTAAACACTGACCCCCAAGCAGTGCTAGTGCATACCCTAAACACTGATCCCCAAGCAGTGTTGACCCCAAACACTGACATAGAAACAGCTCAAACATTTGCCTCTATACAATGCTGGTGTAGATCCCAATCAGTGCTGACCCCAAAGTAGCTCAATGGTCAATGATACAGAAATACTCTTACCAAGGCTGTTCTATTGGCCTCATATCAGACTTGACATCTTCGTTTACTTGTAGAACAAAGCCTTCCTCATCCGCCAGTCAAAATGAGCTGTGCAAGATAAATACAGCTAAATTAATGCTAGCTCTTAAAACGTGCTTAACCCTGACCTAAGGTCACCTCAGGGTGAAATGCTGTGCTCCAAATGACTCAGTCAATATGAACAAATGGGACACAGTGGGGAAATGAGGTGAACCTTATCATTACTGTTGTTTACAGGTCATTAAAAAAATATCTCCAGCCACATGGACGCCACCTGTGTCCAGACTAGTACTGTAATATTTTTGGATAAGTGATACATCTGATGAGGTTTATTAACACCCTCATTTGTCCAAGCAGGTTGGACTTCAATGAAGACCCTCGTGTACACATAAATGAATAGATGGATGGATGGATAGATAGATTGAGTCAATCACCTTTGCTTTCAGTAGTAGATGTAACCACCTTTTCAAACTGTTCATCAGTCCTGCACATTGATTACATCAGACACATAAGTCCTTTAGGTCCTTCTTTTGGGTTAAGGTCAGGACTTTCACTTGTCCATTCCATAGCCTTCTTCAAAACATACTTCAGCCTGAAACACTACTTATAACTTCAGCATGAGTGGGCGTGGCTAAACTGTTGTAGGATGAATAGGAGTAAATGTGTTTTTTCTGACATTTGAAGAAACTGAACGTGTTCAACCGTGATACGGCTGCTTTGAGGTTAAGATAAGCAAACACTACTGTGTGAACTGTGTGTACTGTGTGCACGTGAGTCAGACAGACGGTGTGCATGTGCAGTGATGAGTATGCTCTTCTGATTCTGATTACAATTACACTGCTATTGTGTGTATTGTTCTGAGGATGAGGGTTTTTCTCCTCTCTGTAGTTGCTGCTCTCCTAACACACGTTTCTCCTCCACACCGTGGAGGTCCTAAATGAGAGCCCCTCTTGCTCACTGCACCTGAATCTGCATTTTATGAGTCACAAGACTTGGGAACCAAGGCACATCAAAAAGAAAATATTACGCAATGCCACATAAAGGTGAATCAATAATGTTGCACTGTAAAAAAAACAAATTGGTTTATATTGATCAGCTCATTGATTATTTATTCAACTGCAAATCTCACTCTAAAACAATTATTTGTGAAATCTGTGAAAATCGTTAACAGTATATTAGAAAAGTGGATAAAGGTTCATATATTTTATGATATTGTTCTCAAAATATATATTAAGAGCATATTAAATGTTTACTATAAATAAGTCAGTAACTAATAATTTACAAGCCCCCTTTCCAGAAAGTAAAATGCAATAAAACCAAACATTTCCTGTTTATAAATTCACGTTAAAAAAAAAACAAACTTCGGTTTAACTGACAAAAGCACAAATGAATGACTTTTAATGGTTTGGCTGACCAACTCTTTTGTACTTTGTAAATAAGAGTGAAAAATGAATAGAATATTGAAGTGACACTGTTCTGAAACATTCCACAATAAAAAGGTGAGCTGGTAACTGGTGAAGGGATCAGGACTGGGTGTAAAAGGAGCCTCCACAAAAGACTAAAGTCTTTACAAGCAAAGATGGGTTGAGGAGCCACCACTTTGTGCCAAACTTTATTAGAGAATTACCGGTCAGTTCTAAAAGAATTTTATCTACAGTATATAATGTTGTGTAAAAATAAGTAATTTGGAAAAATCTCCATAATCTGTATAGGGCAAGGCCAGAAACAGTTGTTAAATGTGCATGACATTTGACCATTCAGAAGGCCCTGGATGAGAAACCGTCATGCTGCTGTGATAAACATCACCCCATGGATTCAGGAGGACTTTGGACAAACATTGTCATTTAACAAAGTCCACCAATGCATCAAGAAATACAACCTGTAACTCCTGCTTGCCCTACAACAGCATGGGTTCATAGAAACAGAGAGTGTGCTTGACTGGCCTACCAGCAGTCCAGATCTGTCTCCCACTGAAAATGTATGGAGCTTGATGAAGAGAAGAATCAGACAACAACAATCATGGACCGTTAAGCAGATGAAGTCTTAAATTAAGCAAAAAAAACTAATCTTGAATCTCTCGGCAACAAGGCAAAACAGGCAAAAAATCCACTTGCAGAACTGCAACAACTGGTCTTCTCAGTTCCCAATATGAGTACAATGTAATTAAAAGGAAAGGTGGTGTAACACAGTTGGAAACCTTTTTTTGAGCTGCAGAGATCAAGCTATAATTTGTTTATTTTTTAAAATACATTTAAGTTGCTCAGTGGAAATTTTGGAAATATTTTCTTCATACCTCTGTCAGTTAAATAAAGGTTCAAGAGAATTAACAAATTAAAGTCATAGCTGTCTGCTTGTAAGCTTTTTTGCATCTTGCAAATTGTCTCAATGTTTTTGTGTGTATGTTTCTGCAGTATCTGTTATAGTGATTAAGTATCTATTAAAAATTACTGATTAAATACTTTAGAATATAGAATACCCTTTTTTTAAATATTCATCATTTTGGGTAATAAAAAAAATAATACTCATATTTTACTTAATGAATTAAAGTTTTCAGGAGAGAAATGTGTAGATCTGACTTAGAAGTAATGGTTAATTGGTAAAATTTGTCATACTGCATCTCCTACAAATTATTCAGCTCTGTGAAACCAAAGTGCTCTGCAAGATTATGTGACTAGAACCAAAGGTGCTCACTTCAAGGGCCTAACGTGCATTAAAGCATTTAAGGGTCCTTTTGGAGATGTTGGTTTTGTTATGACAGTGGTGAGATGTTAATCCATTATAGCCTTAAGGTGACTGGTTTCAGCCACAGCTCCGTCCTCCTCTCTCGGCTCCATCTGTTTACGGATTCCGCTCCCACCCTTTTCTCTGGATCAAAGGCTCATGCTCCCACAGCAGGACCCAAGTCGTGATAAGCGTGAGAGCGGCCTATTCACTGAGAGATGAGCGAGAGAATGCACAAGCTGTTTACTTTCTTTCTCTGTGTTCCCTCTATCTCTAACCAGTTTAAGCGCACACCTCTATTATGCAATCCTCTTTTTTATCCCTCTCTATTTCACACACACACACAGGCTTGTTTTTGGACTCTGCTAGGGCACCTATATGGTAAAACAAAATATACCTCAATCAGCCATAACATTAACCCACCTGCCTAATATTGAGTAGATCCCACTCATCCTCAAACTCATCTGTTTGTTATAATAGTATATACATACAGTACTGTGCAAATGCATTCGACACCTGAGAAAATGTTCATTAAAAGCTGTTTATGTGAGCAGAAAGTGTCCAAATATTGGAATAAATACAAATAACTGATACACTAAAGAGTGAGTTTATGTGTCAGTGTGTTGGCTTGACCATTTCCAGAGTTGTCCTAGTGGTCGCCAGGTATTACTTCAAATCACTGGTTTTGCATTAATCAGTCCTTCATTAGATGAAATCAGGTGCTGATGGAGCTTCACACACGTCCATGCAATGACTGGAGACAAAATCTGGAGCCAAACCTGTGTCTTCTAGCCAGCTCACACACCATCAACTACTTTTCACAAACAAAACAAATCTCCATTCTTTTCGCTGCTTTCCTGATTGTTTTCTTTGATTCTAATGTTCACTTGTGTTTTTGGTGCAGAAAGAAACACACTGCTTTAAAATATTAATGTAGGGCTTAAGACTTTTGCACAGTACTGTATATATATCCAAAATACAATGAAAACTAAACTCTGTGAGGTGGTAATTCATGTGAACCTTAATTTAACTGACAAAAGTACAAAGTTTTTTTAATAGTTTACTGGAAAACGTAATTGTACTGATTTTTGTTTTTATTGCGTTCTCAAAATGATCTGAACTTTTCTGGAAAAGAGGTTTGTATGTCTATATATATCCACAGAGTCCCAGTGACTCACTCATAACCAGAGGAGCTACAGTACACTACACAGGTGAATCTGACAGTGTCACCGTGTCCCTGTAATCTCTGATGCACTCTCCTACACACACAGCAACCAGACGACAACCTTTTAACAGCATTAGAGCATTAAACCATCCCACACACACTCTCACATCCAAACAAAACATGCATGGAGAACAGTTTACTTGTAAAATGCTCAAAAAAACACTTTAACCTCCAGCTGCATGCTGGTGTTCTCAGACGCTACTATGTACCAGCACTGGTTTGGTCTACAAATACCCTTAATATTGTTAATCAGGAAGCTGGACATAGGCCAAACCCCCAACAAGTTCAGTGTGAGAATTTTTATTTTTTAATCCTAAAACATATTTTTGAACAAAAAAAAATTTATTGCAAGTTTAAATATTTGATTGGATATTGGATTATATTAATAAAAATGTCTGAACAGTTCATTCACATTTACATTAACAGCATTTGGCAGACTCTCTTACCCAGAACAAAGAAAACCTGTCACACCATTAAACCTAGACTTACATTAAGGGCTGCTAGTCAACCAAGACTCTACCCGAGCTGAGGATAATCCTTTACATACAAAAGACCATGTTCTAAACCGCTTCTTCTGTTTCCAGGTCGCAGGAAAGCTGGAGACAATCTCAGCTGACAGCGGGCCTAAGGTAATCACCCAAGACAGGAGGCCAACCCATCGCAGAGCAACACACAGACAGACAATAATTCATACACACATTCACACCTACGGGCAATTTTAGAGCATCCAGTCAACCTACTGCAGCCTTTGGACAGTGGGAGGAAACCGGAGCACCCAGAGGAAGCCCACGCGAACACGAGGAAGGCTTGCAAACTCCGCACAGAAAGGCACCTGTGGCCAACCCCGGGGATCGAACCAGGACTTTCTCACTGTGAGGTGACAGCGCTAACCACTATAAAAGATTCGTCTTCAGTCATCGTTTGAAGACAGTGAGGTTCTAACTGTTAGGGGAAGTTCATTCCACCACTTAGGAGCCAGAACTGAGAAGAGCCTTGATGTCAGTCTTCGATGTTTGAGAAGGGGGTTGTCCAGTCAGGCTGAGGATGATGCTCTAAGAGGGCAAGCTGTGAGGTGGCCTGCAGGAAGAGGTTAAAGCCTAAAAACAGCCTAGAATTTAACTGTATGCTCCCAGCTGTAGGGCAAAACGTTATGCCCCCAAAAAGCTTGCTTGTTTGGTGCAGTTGTCTAAAAGTTATGGCCAGAAAGTTAAATCTTTCCTCACAACCAGCCATAAGTCCTGGAACCTAAGAAACTAAGAAGTCCCTGTACCTAAGGACAATAAGCCTTTGTGCCTGAATGATTACCGGCCTGCTTCACTAACACCAGTAGTCATGAAGGTGTTTGAGAGAATCATAAAAGACCTCATTTCATCCTCCATCCCAAGCTCCATGCACCCACTTCAGTACATATACCATCAAAGGATCAAAGGAGTACACCATCTTCTACATCCTTTTTCTAACAGTATCTGCTGTTCTCACTTTGTGTTCAGCAGTACGAGAGTCCAGGTCATAGATATATCTGTATAACTGACTGCGAGAGAGAAAGGCATCTCACTCTGACCACAGCACCTCTCAGTCTCCTATGTCCACAGTAGATCTGAGAGTTCAGCACAGGCCCCCATTTCTCTCTCTTTCTACGTATATATATATTATTTTTAATTATTTTTTTTATTCAAATGTATATATACATATATATATATATATATATATATATATTTAATTGTTACTGTTTCTCAGGTTCTTGCTCTGTTAGTATCTTTCTCTGTTTTTCTCTCTATGTTTTTGGATCTGTTACACTCCCTCTCTCTCCCTCTCTCTCTCTCTCTTTCTCTCTCTCTCTCTCTCTCTCTCTCTCTCTCTCTCTCTCTCTCTCCCTCCCCCATCTCTCTCTGTCTGTCTCTCTCTCCTGTGCTGGGGGATACTGCTGTATTCCAGCTAGAGCGTCGTGCTAATAATGCAGTGTGTGTCAGTCAGCCGTAATGTGGAGGGAGTTCTAGCGGAGGTGGAGAACGTTCCGGGGGCTGTGGGGTCCCTTTGGGCTTGTCATTGATTTGTCTCCTGCGTCGCAGTGAAAGCTTGAAGGGCCTCAGAGAACACACACACACACACATACTCACACACTCCACATCCTGACATTATGTAAAGTGTGTGTGAGTGTGTTTAATAATGTTATGCCCTGTGTGTGTATATATGTATATGCGTATATTCATATATGTCCGTGTCTGTATGTAATGTGTATTATATGTGTGTTGTTTGTACAGATATAGTGCACAGTCTGTACCTGCTGCCCTTCCAGAGAGGAGCATTTTGTAGCTCTTTTTTGGTTTTTTGACAAATTTTATTCTGAAAATGTACAAAAACAAGCACACACACACACACACACACAGACATAGACATATGGGGGAAATATAATTGGCCTGCGCTGGGCCTGACTCCGCAGGGTGGACTTGTGTCAGACTCTGACCGCCCAGCAGGGCTTTTCCATCACCGGAGAGAGAGAGAGAGAGAGAGAGAGAGAGAGATAACGAGAGCGGGGGACAGAGGGCTGAATGTGTGTGTGTGTGTGTGTGTGTGTGTGTGTGTGTCGGCCGTGTTCTCGGCGGTAATGGCTTTGATCAGGCGAGATTTCCTCAGTGCTGGGGGGAGGCTCCAGAGGCAGGCTGATGGATGGCTCTCAGCCTGAACGGGTCAGAGCCTGCCTGCTTGTGTGTGTGTGTGTGTGTGTGTGGCCTTTGTTCCTTCCGTGGCTGTGAAGAACACACTGCCTGGTCATGGGGCAAGGCCGGCCTTCTGCGGGGTCACTGCTGCTCACAGATACAGAATCCTGGGGGTTTATTTAGGCGCGAGCAGGTTTCACAGGCTTTTACACAATCCGCCTGTAATCTGCACTCCGCCGCCTGCCTCGGCCCTTAATGGGCCCCTGGCCCGCGGGGTGTTTTTCCTTTCGTTTCTCTTTTCCTCCTGAAATCCACACCCGATGCGTCCAAAACCCTCGTTTTCGTTCGGAAAAAACGGATCCGCCTATTTCGACGACGTCGCCGTCACTGCCCACACACTCCCTTTAGGTTGGACGTTATGCAGTATGTCCACTAGAGGGCGACGCGAGAGGATTCTGACGACCACCTGGGTGATGTGACGCCACATGGACGATCCTCGCTTGCTCGTACAGCCTCGCCTCAACACGTTCTGACGGTTTTTACGCATGTCCGGCTTGAGCTATTGGCTACACTTCCCAGGAAGGCTCCGACTGCTCCGTTTCATCCGTATCCACAAGCTTTTCCGAACGGAAGTAGCGACGTGACGATAATGGAGGTGGTGGGTGGGCGTCGACGATACGATGCGATCACGATATTCGGGCCACGATACGGTATTACTGTGACTCTTCCGCTTGAAAGCAGACGCCACATTACGTATAGGAGTCTCTGCAGCCGCCTCCACCACTCTGACCTCCTTTACAGTCTGCACAGGGGAAGAACCAGGCCTTGCGCCACCTTGTGGACTTCAGGAGCAGTGTTCTCGGAGTCGTTGTACCAAAATAAAAGTCCATTAAATACATTTTAAACATGATAAAATAATATTAATTCAATAAATATCGCCCACTGTATCAGTATTGTGCCTGAAAAGTATCGTGATATTGTGCAGCATCGATTTTCCCGCCGTCTTCCACGTGGGCGCATTTTCAGCGACGGCAGCGTTCCCGCCGCTTCCCCGCTGAGGGACAACGCGCAGCGTTTGCGGCTCCGCTGACTCCCTTTGTCTCCTGCTAAATCTCTTAAGCGGTGTGGGGGATCGAGCGGGGGCCCGGGGATGGGGAGGGCCCGGCGGCCCGATCCAGGATGATTTTGTTAGGGATCGCGGCGTTCCGGGATTATCCGCTATTCATCTCCTCCTCGCCGTTTACCGCGAGTGCTCCGCTTCGCCGTCCGCTTCGCTCGAGACGCGATATGCAAACAGGGCTACAGCGCCAATCGGATTTCTCACGGATCTGGAGGTAGAATCGGCTAAGGGATAAAGCGGGTAAAGTGTGGCGGCGGCAGGGGGGTGGGGGGTGGGGGGGGACAAAGCTCAGGGCACAGCTAGCTGCGACGGCGCCCAAACAAGGGAGATCAGGTGGGAGGGTTTTTATTCCCCCTTCCCTTCGACAGAAGGCTGCCACTCGAGTGGCGCTAGCTAGCGTTCCTCGCGGTCGTAGAAGGCGGCGGGTTAATTAGCCCGAGAGAGTAATCAGGTTTTGGATAGGCACTTAGCCGGCTTTTCCAAACGGTCTCTCCGCGCCTCGCCGTTGTCACGGTGACATTTCGAGAGGCTGGCGCGCAGGGTTTTTCTTTATCGGCGAGGCGAGATGAGGCATGCGCTAGCGCAATTCACAGCCGCGGAGCAATTAGCTATTTAACCTTGCTTTCTTCCTCCTCCTCCCAGCCTCTGATATAGAAAAGGATCAGTTGGCAACGAAATGCTCCCGCGTCCCAATACCCAGCGCTGACGGACGCCGCACTGCACCTTGCCGCACATGCCCGCCTTAGTGACACTGCCGCCTCGGTGCGGGTTTGACTTCGGTTTGGCTCCATCGAACTGTTTAATGACCCGAGCTTCACACAGACACACAGAACCTCTGACTACAGAGAGAGAGGGCGAGAGACAGTGACTCAGAGAGAGAGAGAGAGAGAGAGGGTGAGAGATAGTGACTCAGAGAGAGAGAGGGTGAGAGATAGTGACTCAGAGAGAGAGAGAGAGAGGGTGAGAGATAGTGACAGAGAGAGAGAGAGAGAGGGTGAGAGATAGTGACAGAGAGAGAGAGAGAGAGGGCGAGAGACAGTGACTCAGAGAGAGAGAGGGCGAGAGATAGTGACTCAGAGAGAGGGAGAGAGAGAGAGAGAGGGCGAGAGATAGTGACAGAAAGAGAGAGAGGGCGAGAGATAGTGACTCAGAGAGAGAGAGACAGAGGTTCATCATGTGTAACCCGGAGAGTGGCCTCTGCCCTTGGTGTGGGGGAACTGTTTGTGTGTGTGTGTGTGTGTGTGTGTGTGTGTGTGTGTGTGTGTGTGTGTGTGTCTTGGCACAGTGAACAACTTCTAATGGCTTTTCTCACTTTGCGTTACTTATAAACCAACTCGCACATCCGCCCACACACACACACAGTGACGTTTCGTCTAAATCAGCGTCTCCTGTTGCCCGTCGGCGATAATTGGTCCGTGTGTCTGTTCCAGGCCCGAACGTGGCAGCGCGAGGCCAGCGGTGCATTAGCGCTGCACACTCCAGCTTCGGCGCCGTCCGCCACCACTACCAGCGCCACCGTATGCGCACGAACGACCCTGACTTTCCAGCGTGGTGTCAGCTCATTATACACTTCAGAATTAAAATCTGTGCATTTCGAGCCGTCTTCCAGTGCGTTCTTGTATAATTAATGGCAATAACTTTATCCTGCATTACCATTCTCAAAATATTAATGAATAATATGTAAAATTAATATTTGCTGTGCAGTACAGTGATCACAGCCACCGGCCAATTTGTATTAATAACATTTCTTTAAGGTCGCGTGGGGTTAATTTTTTTATTTATTTTTTATTTGTGCACAAATGTATTTTTATTGCACATATTATTGAGTTAAACTAAAATATATATATATAAAAATTTGTAAATCTTAAATGAAATGTATTTTTTCTTTAATGTAATCACAAATATTTTTTATGTTTTATTTTGTATTAAATTTGTTATTTTTTAAATGTTATATTATATAGGGTCTTAGGTGCAAATATATAGCCACATTATCCCGTTTTCCAATTTCCACTTATTCGCCAACGTCAGTAGCGTCTCTTTTGCGTCTGAAGTGGCTTTTTACATTTTTCAAGCAAAATTAATATAAAATATCAATCAAATGTTAATAAATTAGAGGAGACTTCCTGTTTATGGTCTACAGTCATACGGTGCCTCTGTTTACGGCGTTAAAACCCCCCCATGCTGGCAAATATTACCCCCCCCACACACACACACACACACACCCCAACTCAAAGGCCACTCCTCCCTTTCGTCCTGATTGAGAAATATGACCCACCCCCACCCCCCAAAACATAACAAATCCCACTTTAGCCGGTGGGCATGACAGTGTTGCCGAGGGCGACCGTATCTTCCCGGAGTCCCCCTACCCGCCGGCGGCCGCTGTGATGGGCAGCTAATCGAAAAGTCCTCGGGGAGCGCTTTGTCACGGGGTCGGCAGGCTCTCGGCAGCGAGTGTGAAAGGCCGAGCCCTAATCTGTCTCGCAGGGCCGGGACGGTGTCAGAGTGGCGGATCTGCTTTTTGTCCAGGAATGCTTAGCTCGTCCAGCGCTCGCCCTGTTACTAGGAAGGTGCTCGCCGGGTCTATTTTTACCCCCACATCTGGGGCCGGAGTGACGAGAGGCAGGCACACTCGGCCCGAGGCTTTTCTCAGCGCGGTCGCACCAGACACGACGACCTTTGCTTGGACTCTTTATCGTCCATTCACCCAAAACAAAGGCTGCAATATCTAGAACAAATACTGTCCAGAGCCGCGGTCTCAAGTAAACGCCGGAGAACCGGGCCCGGAGTCGCCCTTTCGTACACGTCGCCACCTATAGGAAATACCGTGGTTTAGATGAGGGGGCGGGGCCTGGGTACCACGTGCAGGAGGCGGGACTTGAACCGCTTGTGTGGCCGCAAACAACGTCTCTCGCCGTTTCGTGAACATGTATGTTCTCATGATATAGTACAGCTCCTCTGGGTAACGTTCTAGATACATTCTGGACTGTAGTGCCTGTGTGTGAAAGGGGCCTAAACGGGTTTTTTAGGAAATCCGTGCCGTGGAAAGCATGAAACCAGTTGATCCTGGATGTCACAGTTGTTGTGAAGCAGTAAAATGTGTAAAATTAGGTGTAACAGCGCAGATACACAGGCCGTCGAGGGTGATTAATGTGTCCCGACAGGATCAGCTGCTGCAGCGTTTAGCCTTCCTGACGTTCAGCTGCCGTCCGGCACGTCTGGACTGTGTCGCCCGCCTAATCACGAGCTTCCTGAGCTGGCACGTCGTAAAGAACACGGCTCCTGTAAACGGATCCGGGTGGGACGACCATCGCTTACACAAGCCTGGCTGCTGCGGTCGGATTTATTATTGCAACTACATAGACACGGCGCAGCTAAGCTAGGCTAGGCTACGCTAACCGCTTCGAGATAAAATAGCACATAATAAAATAATGGAACTTTTTTATTTTTGGCAGTTGTTGATTGTACAGTATGAGATGTTCTACCTCTTTCTGAAAACTGCTCTTGACTTTTCATGGTAACAGGCCCAGTTTACTGCACAGTGTCGGCCAACAACTTTCATTTACTTTAACTTTTTTTTTTGCTTTTATTTACGAAAATAGTTTTTGTTTTGGTTATTTCTACAAAATATGACTTAAAAATATCAACTTTTCATCCTGAACGTCTGAATTTATGCTCAATTTTACTTAGAAATGAAAAGTTTGCTAAAGTTGACTTGTTCTCCATCGGATTTCCTATTGTTTATGCCTGATGTTGTCATGTGACTCCACTTCCTGCATCTGTCCTTTCAAAATAAAAGCCCTCTGCAGAATCATGCTAACGCAGCTTCGGAATATTTCACACGTTAGACACAACATGTGAATTTTGCCCACATTCATTCACTCATCAACAAATAATTTATCATCTGATGATATTTCAATGTTATTTTTATCTGTTTTAATCCCTGAGACTTTACTAGAAATTTGTTTCTTGAAAATATGGAGTTTAGAGGGTGAATTAACACAACAAAGCACCTCATTCCTGTTGGAACAAAGCCTTACCTTCCCAATTTTGTTCTTTTTTTTTTTTTTACAATGTATCAAAAAAATAAATTTAAATAATAATTTAATTTAAATTTAAAAATTCTTAAACCATATGACAGTAACTGGCATGGAAAGTTAAGAATATTTGTAAACTTCCCATAGTTAGCATGTCAAGCTAGCAGAGCTACGTGTGTGTTTACAGTCCGCTTGTTAATCATTGATGATTTGAACCATTAGTAGAAATAGTAACTTTACTGAAGAGTGAAGGTGACTATTTGTCATTGTGAACAGTAGCAAATAGCTGAGTTACATTAGCTACCTGTTGCTAACAGAAATAGCTAGCAGGGTTAAGATGTTTTGTTGCGTTCTACTGGTTAATTGTTTTTAACAGTAGTTAAACCATAACTAGCTGAAACTGCTAACGGAGCTACATCGTAATTAGTGATCTGCTTGTTGATAATTTATATTCTGATAATTTGTTATATGGGTCGTGGAGGCCTAGTGGTTAGGACGCCGCCTTTGGGACCTGAAGGTCGCAGGTTTGAGTCCCTGGGCCCCACTGAGGTTCCCTTGAGCAAGGTACCGTCCCACTACACTGCTCCCCGGGCGCTGTTGGTAGCTGCCCGCTGCTCCACGTGTGCACGTGTGATGGGTTAAATGCAGAGGTCACATTTTCGTTGTGGCGCTTGAGTGTGTTCACAATGACAAATAGTCACAGGAGTTTCACAGTGCAGTGTTTTAATGAAAACGGTAAATGGCTGAAGGCTGTACAGACAAAGATAATTCCAAAATATTGCTTCAGAAACGAAATTTCGAATCATTCGCTTGTCCGAGTGAGCGTACGCAGTGTGCAGAAAGAGTTTCCTGTTCAAACGACAGTCAGCGTTCAGTTCAGTCTAACATCACGGCTAAAAAAGCGACGATGTCGTCTTTGTAGACGTTGCCGAATCGAGAACGTCGAGTCGGCATTTCCGAGTGTCTGCACATCTCATGGTTTGCTCCCCTCGCTTATTGCACACCCCAGCACACCCAGGCAGTCGCCCGCCCCCCCCACTTCCATACCTCCCCTGCTGCCCATGTGCGTATTGCATCACGTTTATTTCGGTCGACTTGCTGATAACGGCCGAACTGAGGCCGAACGGGCGAAACCAGGTGCCGCTGGCCTCTCGCTACCGTATCCGAGGCTTCCTGCTATTTTAAGGCCCGACTCGAGCTGCTGCTGCGGTTTTGACGGCGCTGGCGGTGCCGGGTGACCTGCCGGGAAGCCGCAGAATGGAGCTAGTGTTACCGCCCTGCGTAACCCAAGAAAGGGGCGTCCGCTTCGAAAGTAAATTCCACTTAACATGCCCTGTGGTTTCTCTCGCAGGAGCCAGGCTGAGCCGCCTTTATATAGCGCATTCCGGCTGTGTTTACGGAGAGAGGGAAGGGAAGAGTGGGGAGAGGAGAGAGGGCTTAGTGCGGTGAGGACAGTCAGTACTCGTTCTTTCTTCCTCTCTTCCTGTCTTTTTATCCTTTCCCTCTTTCTCAAGGCTGTGGGTGGAAATGACCGTACTGTAAGATCATATATGTTGAAATATGTTGTATATAATATATAAAGGTTTCTCTGCTTATATTTCTTTACACCGTTTGAAACATCCATAATAATAATTAATATCCATAATAATAATTATCCATAATAATTACAGTAATAATACAAGGTTTAAAAATGAACAAATAAATAATAAATAATAAAAATTACTTTTTTTATAATGTTTACGCAATCTGTGACCGATTGACCAATAGAAATGGTTCAAAATTACCACAGTAAAGTCTAATTACATTTTATTATATTAAAGAACGAATATTCTAGATTATTTAAAACAATTTCGCTCTTATTATTAATTTTTACAATTTAAAAATGCCAGCTGCTCTTTTAATTATAATCATATATACATATATATATATATATGTGTGTTTACACAATCTATGACCAAATGACCAATAGAAATGGTCCAAAATCCCTTAATAAAGTCCAAATACATTTTATTAAATGTATTACTATATTAAGGACGAATATTCTACGTTATTGATTTATTTCTGCTCATGATCTTTGTGTCTTTTTCGTTTGTTTGCTTGGTTTTTTGGTCTGCGTGATTATGAAAGACCACATAGATGAGCTTTGTTCTGATTGGCTGCCCTGCATTGCACCTCGTTTACAAAGCTTTTCACTCCGTATAACTTCGTATTGCAGGGGCGGGGCTAAAGTGCTGTAGGCGGGACAGGAGGGTATTTCCAGACGTTGACGTCGTAAAACCATTGAGTTTGGAGGGGAGTAACGGGCCCAAAGTGTCCACGTTTCACACCATAAGCAAGGAAAGGTTGGTTTTCAGCTGAACGAGCCCTTTACATGTTAAAATGGGTCCACAGGTTCGATTAGCAGCCATGAGTAAACAGTGGGTGGTTAAATAAATATGTGCTGGTGGTCCCGTGGTGGTCTCTCTCCAGGGATGTTCAGGGTACTCGGGTTGGGGGGCCTGATAGACTAGAGACTGGCCAAAACCGGCTAGAGTCTGTAACTGTAGACCTACAAAGTGAACACACACACACACACACACACACGAATACATATATATATATATATTTCATGAGTGTGTGTGTGTGTGTGATTCGCTATGTCCAACCATATGAGCTTGATGTACTGAGTTGAACGTTGCCTGACTGCAGCATCGTGTTCCGCTCCTCAGGAACCAGTGACAGCTCCGTGTGGGTCAGGCGGACGACCTAAAGGTCAGGGGTCACCGGTATCTGGTTCATAGGCCTGGCTGGGTGTAGGGCTGAGTTACGGCCTGCTCCTCTCAGCACCCGGGTTGCGATAAACTCCTGCTGTAATTTTTGGTATCAGTCATTTCTGGGAGCAGTGGGACGAGTCCGGGAGCAGTGGGACGAGTCCGGGAGCAGTGGGACGAGTCCGGGAGCAATGGGACGAGTCCGGGAGCAGTGGGACGAGTCCGGGAGCAGTGGGACGAGTCCGGGAGCAGTGGGACGAGTCCGGGAGCAGTGGGACGAGTCAGGGAGCAGTGGGACGAGTCCAGGAGCAATGGGACGAGTCCAGGAGCAATGGGTCCGGGAGCAATGGGACGTGCAGATTACACACTTTGCAGCAGGGGGCAGTCGTGTGTGTTGCCATGGTGTTAACACTACCTGTATGTAGCAGTAAGGTGATGGTGCTCAGTCTGACTGTGTGCAGATCTGATGCACAAGAACGGGACGGATTCGTCCACCACAGCTGCCGCTTCGTGACGTGGACTCTTGACGTGATGTTCTGCTGAGTTTGTCGTTTTCTTTAGGGCCGTTAGTTATTTATATACACCGATCAGCCACCACTGAGGGCTGAAGTGAATGACATGGACTCTCCAGTTATTTCATTACAATGGGCCATGTAAGGGGTGTGTGTGTGTGTGTGTGTGTGTGGGGGGGGGTGTTAAACGGTCAGTTCCTTAAATTGATGTGTCGGAAGCAGGAGCACAAGGATCGGAACCACTTTGACGGCAGGTCTTGTGGAGCGTTCCAGGTGTGCACTAGTTGGTACCTGCCAATAGTGATCCAAGGAAGGACGACTGGTGAATCAGCGAGAGGTGCTTGGGCACCCAAGGCTCACTGATCCACGTGGCGGTCCGATCCCATGCGAAGCGTGCAGGTGAACAGTGTTCTCCACCCTCCTGCTACTACAGTTTACTACCATTGTGCAGCGCCCCCTGCTGGTGATGCATCCTTGCTCACATGGGTGATGAGTCGCTAGATGGCACCAAGCTTTGAAGAACCCGTTCCCTCTTGGTGAAAAGGGGCTATGCTGGTAATCTGGCACCTGATGACACCAGCACGTCTCGGCTGATGGACTGCGCTTGGCGATAGCGTGCACCAGTGCAGTGGCTCGTGGTGGAGGCTTAGTGGATCCCGCTACAGGCTAACGCGCGGGTTAGCGAAGGCCTGGTCTCTGTAATGCGCGAGTTATTCGGCGCTTCCTCTCCCGCGGCGCGTCAGAGGCCGAGCGGTTTCCTTCTCCTCCTTTGTTCCTCGGCTCGTTCCGCCCGAGGTAACGGATGACTCACTCCGACGCCGCTCACTCAGAGAAGAACAAGGTGAAGGAGTGTGGAAACGAGCGAGCGCTGTAGAGCCTCTCTCTTCTCCACCTGAAGCACCGGGGGCTGGTGGGGGGTTTCTTACCGACGGAGTGAAGAGGAGGAACGAGTGGATGAATACAAGCGGCAGACAAAAAGCTTTCTTGAAGGATGTCTCGAAGCCTGCGAGAGCTTTAGCCTCCGGCCCCAGAATCAGAAAACCATTTTATTCGCCAGTAAATGCTGTGATCTTGCTCAACAGCTAGCTCCAGCCGCGTTCTGATTGGTCGAAAAGCGTGTGTGTGTGTGTGTGTGTGTATGGTACGAGATTATGTGTATATGCAAATTGAACTGCCTGTTTTTTTGGAAGAGTGCATTCTCACATTGCAAAGCCTGCTGTTGTAATTGTATCATATATGATACAATATTGAGGAGTTTAATGGTAATAACGAACTGTAACAGGCCGAGCTTGAGAACTGGCACTCGGGCACATTACATAGCACATATAGGCCTCAAAAATAAAAATAAATTGCCTTTTGCCAAGAGAATGGACCTGGGTGAGAAAAGATCAGTATAAAAAAAATTTAATTGCAATTGAAACACTGGTAAAAAAAAAAAAAAATCACAATACGAAATTTTCCCCAAATCATTCAGCCCTCGTGTCCCAACCCACGACCTATAACTTTCCAGTGGCTGAACTTCCTAGACTTATGTATTTTTTTGCAATTTTTAAATCTATTTATATTTGATTTGTTGTCTTTCCTGCAAGTTTTCTTAACAAGCTTGTTTGCACCATTAAGTTTCATCATGTATCATATATATGTCAGCGGTGGGAGCTGACGCAGAGGTGACGATCACAATATTTGGGCCACGATACGATATTATCTCGATTCTTCCACTCGAAAGCAGACGGTGTGTTACGTATTGGAGTCTCTGCAGCCGCCTCCACCACTCTGGCCTCCTTTACAATTACAACGATAAAGGTTTTGCGCCACCTTGTGGACTTAATGAGCAAAGTCGATGTATTTACCAAAATAAAAGTCTATTAAATACATTTTTAACATTATAAAATAATACCAAATAAATAAAAAAAAACATTTGGTGTTGCTGTGTATGATACCGTGCTGAAAAATATCACAGCACTACGCTGCATTGATGGTTTGCTCCCGCCT
Source organism: Arnoldichthys spilopterus (assembly GCA_037974385.1). NCBI lineage: Eukaryota > Metazoa > Chordata > Actinopteri > Characiformes > Lepidarchidae > Arnoldichthys > Arnoldichthys spilopterus. The sequence goes on along the minus strand of JBBPDA010075007.1, from coordinate 344 downwards.
CTAATTTGATTCGCTGTTGCTGTTTTGCAGACGCCGTCTGAGGTTTTATAGGTTGTTATTTTTCTGATACACCTTTCACCCCTCACGTCACCCTAGATGACACTACCGAGTCAGTGTGTCACAGCAAAGAGCATCAGACCTTAGCCTAAAGTAAACGGCCCATGTTTCGGTGATGCTGAGAGCTCTGTGATTGGTCCGTTTGCGGTTTTCTGTTAAAATGGGCATTTCTCACTCTTGTCTTTTCTCTCTATCTCTTTCTTCATGCTTTCTCTCTCGCTCTCTCTCTCTCTCTGTCTCTCTCTCTCTCTCTCTCTCTCTCTCTCTCTCTCTCTCTCTCTCTCTCT
>JBBPDA010074996.1:0-12526 GCA_037974385.1 Arnoldichthys spilopterus | reverse complement strand
CACACACACACACACACACACACACACACATATATATATATATATATATATATATATATACATATAAATACATATACACACATACAGTTGAAAAATTTACATACACTGTATAAAAAGACACAATCTTTTCTTTACTGTTTTAGGTCAGTTACGATTACCAAAATCATTTCTGTTTGCTAAATCTCTTTTTTTAGAGAACTTTGTATTACTTTCTTCAAAGTCAGATGTGTACATACATTTCCTTAGTATTTGGTAGTATTGCCTTTAAACTGTATGACTTGGGTCAGACGCTGTGGCTATCCTTCCACAAGCTTCTCACAAAAGTTTGCTGGATTCTTGACCGAACTGGTGTAAGCGAGTCAGGTTTGCTTGCACACGTCTTTCCAGCTCTGCCCATGGATTGAGATTAGGAGTTTGTGATGACCACTCCAAAACAATGACTTTGTTGTCCTTAAGCCACTTTGTTAGTAATTTGGCGGTATGCTTAGGGTCATTGTCCATTTGGAAGACCCATTTGCGCTCAAGCTTTAACTTCCTGGCTGATGTCTTGAGACGTTGTTTCAATGTTTCCTCATAATGTTCTTTTCGCATGATGCCATCTCTTTTGTGAAGTGCACCAGTCCCTCCTGCAGCAAAACACCTCCACATCATGATGTTGCCACCCCCATACTTCACCTTGGTAAAGCTTCCTCCAAATGTAATGATGGTCATTATGGCCAAACAGTTCAATTTTAGTTTCATCAGACCACATGACATGTCTCCAAAAATTAAGCTCTTTGTCCCTGTGTGCATTTGCAAACTGTAATGTGGCTTTTTTTCCTCACTGAGTCACCTTTCAGCGCATGTCAGTACAAGACTTGTTTCACTGTAGATAATGACACTCTTTTACCAGCTTCAGCCAGCATCTTCACGAGGTCTTTGCTTTTGTTCTGGGGTTGATACGCATATTTCACACCAAAACACGTTTTATCTCTGGATGAACACAGACCCGTCTCCTTCCTGAGCAGTATGATGGCTGGATATTCCCATGGTGTTTATACTAGAGTATAATTGTTTGAACAGATGAACGTGGCACCTTCAGGCATCTGGGAATTGTACCCAAGGATGGATCAGACTTGTGGGGGTCCACAGTTCTCTTTCTGATCTCTTGACTGATTTTCTTTGATTTTCCCATGATGTCACACAAGGAAGCAGTGTGCTTGAGATGGTGTCTTAAAATGCATCCACAGGCTTGCCTCCAGTTTACTAAAGTGATGGCAATTAACCTATCAGAAGCTTCCAAATACCATCACCATCTGGGCTTTCCTCCTCCTGTCCTGGGTGTACCCCGCCTTAGGCCCGCAATCAGCTGGGATTGGCTCCAGCTTTCTTGTGACCTGGAAACGAAAGAAGCGGTTTAGAAAATGGATGGATGGAAATTCTCTCTCTTCTTATTCCAAAATTTAGCAAATAGAAATGATTTTGGTATTCCTAACTGGATTACCGGGAAACAGGAAAAGGTTGGTCTGATTTAATGTCAGAGAGTAAGAAAAAAATGTGTCTTTTTATGTATATATATATATATATATATGTGTGTATGTTAACTTCTGGTTTCATCTGTATATATATATATATATACATATAATGGTGTTATATTTTTGGCAAAACTGAGCAATATTGCCAGCCTTCAGCAGGAAAACTATTCAAGAGTATTAACTTGGCGTAATAATGCTGGAATTCCCACATTTTGTCTTCCAGCCTGGCAGACAGAATGCAAACAAAAATTGCACCAGCTTGCATCATTGTGTTGACAGTGAACATTTTGGGATTGATGCTTAGGAATGAAGAAATTCTGGTCTATAAATACTTTCTGTTGTCTAGGCTGCATCATTTCAAAGCCTGGTAAAGTGACTGAACCAGAGAGCATGTCACTCAAGAGGAGATACCAACTTATACTGACATTTCCACATTCATTAACCAGGGTATGAATTGGCTTATGTCAAAGCGATAGCAGAGTCCATGTTGATGTTTTTATGGGCAGATATACTGAATAATGAAGAGAAACGTCCTAGCTTTGGCTAAAAACAGTTTATACTCTACTGTAAATGTTACATCATTCCACTATAATAGCATCATTTAGCAAAACAAGCAGCAGAAATTACACTTGAATGTAACACTTTAACGTGAATATTATTAACAAAAATATTTATTAGTGTTTGGATGATTTTGGCAAAGCTGTTTGTCGCACTTTTTTTATTAAATATAGTTTGTATAAATATAGTATATTTCTGAAGTTGCAAGCACTTACCAGAAGCAACATGTTTAGGTAAAAAAAACACTTCATTCATCATGCATGTGCCTCTAAACACAGAATCTTAATATATAACAGGGGTTATGCTGGGGCTGTCCACTAGGCTGCTAAATATAAACACCCCTCTGTCAGATGGGGGTGAGAGTGAACAAGGTGACCGTGTGCATTAAAACCTGCAGAGGTTTTGAGAGAGAGTGCTACCTTACGGCATCATTGATGGAGGACAGCGAGAGGGACGGAGTCATCACATGGACCCCAGGGGAGAGGAAAATAACAGGGCTGTTTAACAGTCTGATCCTGAAAGCTTTTCCCTTCCACACGAATTAAAGACTGCAGACATGCCCTTGAGAGATTTTAAAATCATCCTGCATATTCAACAGCATCAGTGGGCTATTTCACTGCCCCTTGTTCTTTTCTGTTTTTTTTTTTGTTTTTTTTTTGGTGTGTGTGGGGGGGAGGGGGTGATGGAGAGAAACTTTTTTCTTTGCTTTTTAGTACAGAATACTGTATGTGTGGTCCTCACCAATTTTTCAACAGTAAATGAATGTAAATTCATTGTGCTGATATATGGATATAATGAACTGCTGAAAACTGGATCAATATGCATTGGATTACATTGTAATCCACCAGCCTAACAGCAGTTTAGCTGATACGAAATCCTCCAGATAACCCTGGAGGGAAACTGTCACATGGTTCACATGGCAACATTAAGGATTAGTGTTGATTGGTGCCTGTCGACATCAGCAAATGTGTATTATCAAGAAAACCTTCCTCTGGATGGGAAATAACACAAACAAATAAAATAACTGGTTGTTGAAAGTGAACCGAAGATCACTGTATGCTAAAATCTTTCCTTCTCTGGAATATAAGGCCCTGAAACCATGAAAAACAACCCCATTATTTTTTCTCCAACACACATTATAGTTGGCCTTATGCACATAGGCAGGTAGGAGTTTTCCTGGCTTCTCCCATTCCCAGATTCGGAAATCAGACTGCCTGATGGTGAGGTGGGGCTCCAGAGTCCAAGGATGGTCCAGCCAACACTTGGCATTGCACATGGTGATCTTGAGGCTTGTATACAACTACTTAGTCACCATGAAGCTACAGAAACCAAAGCCATTAGACTCACAACCTGTGATTGTTCCTAGACGTTTCCAGTTTCCAAGAGCTCTAGCAGGGCAGACATTTAGCAAAATGGCTTGTTGGAAAGTTGGCATCCTATGGCAGTGCAGCCCATGATTTCAAGTGTGGTTGACCTGTCAGCAATGGGTGTAGCTGAAACAGGTAAACTTACTTTTTGGAAGAAGTGTTTCAATATACACTACTGGTCAAAAGATTTAGAAAACCCTGTTTTTCCAGTTTTTTCTGGTAATTTAAGCAGTGCAATTTACAGTGGTTAACTGTAATATACAGTGGTAAATGTAAATGGTAAACTACAAAATGTAAAAAAAAAAAAAAGTATAAAAAATAAAACAATAATGCAAATTTCATGTAAAGCAGGCATTTTTAAGGAATGAAGAACCTGGCTAACTTACAGCTTTCCTAAAGCATACGAAATACATGAAGCCCTAAAAGTTAATGAAGAGAATTTCTAGAGCTGCCTCAACCTTTGTGGCTTTACTTTCACCCCTTTCTTTCTGGATGGAGTTGAAACCTGGAGACTGTGCTGCTCATCAATTAACTGAATCTACTGCTGAATTCTTTTCTTCTAATGTTGTGGCTCATTATCTCACTGTGTGTCTTTGTTTTTTTACTTTCTTCTCCCCATTCTGATAGTGATATACAGTACTACTTCCTGCACTACAGTACTGTGCTAATAATGCATCAGAGGGTGTATGAACAAGGTGTTCCATCTCTGCTGTTGTTCAGACAGATGGGTTTGTAGGTCATCAGCAGAAGCTGGGGCTCCTGTGTAAATCGTTTGTGTTCAACTTCGAGGCTTCAATTACTTCCATTGCTGCAAGAAAACTGTAAATTTACCACATTCATCATGCTTGGAGAAAGGCCTGTTGCCCATTAAATGTACATGATTTTTCAGATTTTGTACCTTAACTTTTTATTTGTGATGTATTTATTTACTGCAGCCACTTACCTTTGTACAATGTAAGGTACTTCACTGTAACTGGACTGCTTAAATTACCAGTAAAAACTGGAAAAAATATATTATATGTGTTATAAATCTTTGATGAGTAGTGTAACGTATAGAGCATAGTGGGTTAATGGGTTAGTGAAGTCTAGGCCTACCCATTCATCCTTTCATTCATTCATTTTCCAAACCGCTTCTTCCATTTTAGGTCATGGGAAAGCTGGAGCCAATCCCAGCTGACAGCGGGCCCAAAGCAGGGCACATCCAGGACAAGAGGCCTACCCATTCACATACAGCAAAACCAAACTTCAATAAAGCCACACATGTCCCTGCTATAACAATAGAAATGTTTACAAGGCTGCACACTGCTGTCGGTCACTCAATATATCTATACATACTGCAATGAGGCTAAGAGGCGGATAACACAAACACACCATGACACAATTAGATTGTACAATCATGAATCTTCTATGGCTGTGTTCATCAGTCGAACATATCCAGCATTCCATCATTTCTACTTACAGCTTCATAGTGATCTTTTGATTACTGTGAATTGACTATTTGTCATTGTGAACACACACAAGCACCACAACGAAATGTGACCTCTGCATTTAACCCATCACACGTGCACACTTGGAGCAGCGGGCAGCTACCGACAGCGCCCAGGGAGCAGTGTAGTGTGGTGGTACCTTGCTCAAGGGTACCTCAGTAGTGCCCGGGCCGGGATTCGAACCTGCAAAGGCAGCGTCCTAACCACTAGGCCACCACTGCCCACATTTGATGAGGATACAGAGTTTAAAATTAAATATTCAAACAATATTTAGAATGAAATCTATTGCAGCTGGATGGCAGGGGGTTGTGAAGTAAATGGATGGCAGAAGAAGACTGGTGTAACTGGACGGCAGGGGGAGGATGGTGTAACGGATGATTGCGCTGGACTGGGCTGAATGACACTGGTTGAACACTATAAACAATGTGGGCTGGTAGGAAGAGAACAGTAGGGAAGGTGGGAAAGGTGTAGGGCAGGAGTAGAAGCTTCATTACTGTTTGGAATATATGGAAAAAAACATTTCTAAACAAAAAAACAATGCTGCTCATCTGTCTACAGACATTTAAGCTAGCAGCATGTTTTATTAATGATGGAATGATTAAAATATATTTCATTTTTTAATAACGAATCATGGATAAAAGCAGTGTAGTGGGACGGTACCTTGCTCAAGGGAACCTTGGTGGTGCCCAGGGACTCAAACCTGCGACCTTCAGGTCCCAAAGGCAGCGTCCCAACCACTAGGCCACCACTGCCCAGTCAAACATGGTTTGACTTCACTGAAATGTCCTAATGCCATGTAATGACATTTAGCAGATTACTACTTGGTTTTGATATTTCTGTGTTAAAAATAACAGTTACATCAGAAAAACTGTGCACAAGATGCAAAACTCCCACTTACCCCTCATGTTTATGTCAATGGGGTTGAGGCCAGCTGCATGCACCTTGACTGTGACCTCGTTGGGGTAGTGTATGACCGGGAAGGACGCGTTTTTGGTGAATCTGAGCACATTGTTGTTGCCATACTGATCAATAACCCAGGCGTGCATAACACTGCTCCTTCCTGCTGAGGTGCTGAGCGCCCTCAAACCGCTTCCATCCCTAAACAGGGCTCTACCCCAAACCTGCTTATGCAGGCCGTGCCACCGACTGCACATTATCTTTCTAAAAGCATGCATTATTGCTATGGTCCACCCTAAACTAAATTGCCGCGCGTTACCTGCCAGAAACGACCATTATTAGCCGCGTGTTTTGATAAGTTCTCTCACACGTTAGCCGTCTATGCTAAGCTAATCACCGGATTCCAAAGCGAGTGTATTCAAGCAGGTCCAGCGTTATAGTGCTGTCTCATTGATTCGTACTGCAGTGTATCGGCCTGAAAAAGTATAAACAGTCGGTTTTTTTTAGTTTTTTAGTTTAAAATAAGGAGAGAAACATCAGGAGCTAGCCGGCTCCGACTTTCCACACGCTTCAAAGTCAACGCGAAAGCCACGCCTAGTGTCAACGTCCTGTTAGCCAATCAGAAAACGGCTCGGTCCGCCATCGACGAATCAGAGAGCAGAGATTGTCAGCGTCACTCGGGTCAAGCGGGAGCAAACATGTCAGCCTCCAGTTGAGCGGTGCTGGTGAGAACAACCAAAGAGAGACTTTCTGCAATATGCTCGGCTTGTCCATAAGAGAGGTAATCTGAACAGCTAGATTTGCCCTCAGATGTGTAACTGTAAGCCGCTGTGCTCGTTTTGTTCGGAGCTTAGATTCCTAAAAGGCTCGGTTGAGTGAGGACAGTGTTATTGAGTGGTCAGGTGTTTTACCTCTCGACCTTACGGTTATTTCCGAGCGGATCAACATGAATGAAATGTTATTAAAAGATTAAATGTAAATATGCGTAATTGTATCTCAGTTCATGTGTTCTTGTAGGACGAGTTCTTGTGACGATGAGTCCGTTACATGGATTTAAAGTTCGTAATCACAGGACGACAGTGTTTTCCAACCATAGTCCTGAAGGAACCCATTCTCTGCACATTTTAGTTCCCTGACCACAACACACCTGATCACAGCACCCCTGACCACAACACACCTGATCACAGCACCCCTGATCACAGCACAACTGACCACAACACACCTGATCACAGCACCCCTGACCACAAAACACCTGACCACAAAACACCTGATCACAGCACCCCTGACCACAACACACCTGATCACAGCACAACTGACCACAACACACCTGATCACAGCACCCCTGACCACAAAAACCCTGACCACAACACACCTGGTCACAACACACCTGGTCACAACACACCTGATCACAGCACAACTGATCACAGCACAACTGAACACAACACACATGATCACAGCACCCCTGACCACAACACACCTGATCACAGCACAACTGACCACAACACACCTGATCACAGCACATCTGACCACAAAACACCTGACCACAACACACATGGTCACAGCACCCCTGACCACAACACACATGATCACAGCACCCCTGAACACAACACACCTGACCACAACACATCTGACCACAACACACCTGATCACAACACACCTGGTCACAGGTCAAACACAATAGTAATAAAATAAATAAATCAATAATAAATCTTAAAATAAAATACCCACAGATTAATAAATAATAAGATAAACGAATTAAGAAAATCAACTAAAACAGCTATAATCAAAGCCCGGGAGGAACGAGAGATTGGAGCTACAGCTCACTGGTGTAAAGAGACTTCTCTAATACTGATGTTTTTCAACAGAGATTTCTATGCTACCTTGCAGTCCGGCCTGCAGTTTGCTTCTGTAGGTCCCTGTAGATGTTTGTCTAAAACTTAAAGTGAGTTTTTGACTTTGTGAACCTACTCAGGTCTCTACAGCTCTGAGGGAGGGGACGCTGTCGGCCACAGAGCTATGCCAAAAATGCTTGAACCGGATCAAGAAGACGCGCTACCTCAACTCCTTCATCACTGTCACAGAGGAGCTGGCCATGAAGCAGGCACAGGAGGCAGAGCACAGGCTACGTGCAGGTGTGTGTATGTGTAAAACTGGAGATGATGGCTGCAGCACAGTGTGCAAAATGACCCATCACAGTCAGTTTGAGGGGCCTGTACAGTGTTGCCTGGGCTGCCAGCTTAGTTACCCAAGTGTGGTGATGCAGGATTGTAAAGCTTTTTCTTTCAATTTTTCACTTGAAGCATTTCGTCGTTTTATTTATTTCTAAAGATTTTCATTTCGGAACGACGTCTTAGAAGCTTAATAGTACAAATGGCGTCACAGAGTAAAATACAGCCCCAGCCTTTGGTTGCTAATGGCATATTTGACAAGCTTTCAAGCCAAACATGTGCACTATGGTGCACTTATTTATTCACACTAATTAGCCACATGCGTTTAGTCCCAATTTCATAACTTTCCCTTGGATCTTGAGCTTAGAAAACATGTTTTTTTTGGTATTTTTGATATTATTTACTGCACATTTTACATTGCCATATCTGTACTGAAGGTTAAACAATCAAGATAATCAATGGGAAAAGAAGGCACAGATCACAGATCAGCCATAACATTAACACCACTGATAGGTAAAGTGTATAACACTGTTATTTAATTACAATGGCACCTGTCAGGGGGGTGGGATGTATTCGACAGCAAGTGAACAGTCAGTTCTTAAAGTTAAAGTTTTTGTGATGCCTAGAGTCAGAGCATCTCCAGAACAGCAGGTCTTGTGGAGTGTTCAAGGTGTGCAGTATTTACTACCTACCAAACGTGATCCAAGGAAGAACAACTGGTAAATCGGCAGCACGGTCATGGACACCCAAGGCTCACTAGCCTGTCTGGTCTGGTCCCACAGAAGAGCTACTGTGGTTTAAAAAGTGAATGCTGACTCTCACAGAAAGAGGTCAGGACACACAGTGCACCACAGTCAGAGCAGCATGAGGGGGACTTACTCAATATTAGGCAGATGGTGTTAATGTTATGGCTGATCAGTGTATATCCTTTATTGGGATAAATCACATTGAAATGGCCCCTATAGCGGCTGCTCACACCTGCAGTAAACGTGACCGTTGTAGTGGCTGTGTTAATGTAGAGTAACACCTGACTTTAAGGTCACTAATGGAGTGATCATCAGCTGATAATGGACTTTAGAAAAAATGGCAGTCAAGAGCTCCAGTCAGTTCAGGGGTTGCTTTGACCTGCTCTGACATATAAAGAACACAAAATTATCTTCTTCCCCCAGTTCTGTTCGTATGGCACAAAGAAAGGACTTCGCATTGAACGTAATTGAAGCTCGTGAGTCACAACAGAAAAGAGTCACAAAATGATTTCTACAGATTTGGGCTTCCATCAGTCACCATGACTGGGCCAAACGCTTCCTTCCTCTTAACCTTTGCCAAGGCCTGGTCAGCAGCTACAGTGAGCACTTGATTAAGGTTAATCTCAGTAAAAGAGGTTTTAAGACTAATATGGTCACATAGCATTTTCCATCAGCCACCTTGACTGTTCCCTGTAAAAGGAGCTTTTACACAGTAACACAGACTTCTTTGTTAAATGTTGGTTATAATATTATTAACATATCCTATGTTAAAAGGTTAATATGTTTAATAAATAAAAAACATACTACTAATAATAATTATATATTACTATTATTACTACCATTAATAATGATGATTATTATATTATTATTATTATTATTATTATTAACATCAACAATAATAATAATTATAATAATAACAATAACAATAAAAATAAAACATTAATAATATAGTATTTTTATTGTTGTTGTTATTGTTGTTTTTGTTATAATTTAGTGGAAAAACATCTCAACTCTACAAATGGTTCAAGAGTTATAAGCAAAAATGTATAGATAATAATTTTACAAAAAATACAACAATAATAATAATAATAATAATAATAATTGTTATTATTGTTGCTGTTGTTTTTCTTCAGTGGACAAAAGATTTCTACTACCAATGGTTCAAAAGTCATAAGCAAACATTTACCTTGATATTTTACCTGTTGGTGGTGCTACAGACATGGATGGATACGACCCCGAATGACAATTTGTCATTGTGAACACACTCGAGCACCACAACGAAATGCAACCTCTGCATTTAACCCATCACACGTGCACACGTGGAGCAGCGGGCAGCTACCAACAGCATTCGGGGGGCAGGGGAGTAGGACGGTACCTTGCTCAAGGGTACCTCAGTAGTGCCCGGGTCGGGACTCGAACCAGCGACCTTCAGGTTCCAAAGGCAGCGTCCTAACCACTAGGCCACCACTGCCCATGGTGATGGGTGAACACAAAAATCTACCCAGTAGTTTAATGGGTTTCCATAGACTTTCATAGATTTTCATGGGTTTCTAGTCAAACCTATGTCATGTTTACAAGGTTGGTTCTTATTAACAGTGTTATTAACATGGACAACATGTCATTATAAGTAGTGAGCTGAACTGAAAGAGCTGTATGCTGTTATATGACTTTTGGTCCTGAGTATTTGTTTGCTTGCTCTCAGGTGAAGCTCTGGGTCCCCTGGATGGCATTCCTTTCTCTGTAAAAGACAACTTCTGCACAGAAAACATAGACACCACCTGCGCCTCCCACATGCTAAAAGGTAATCAAACGAAGAGACAAAGAAAGCTCATACATGAATATCTACTCATGCATCTGCCTTATCTCATGTGTCTTTGTGGTTTGTAGGTTATGTTCCTCCGTTTAGTGCCACTGTGGTGCAGAAGTTACTGGACCAGGGGGCTGTGCTTGTAGGGAAGACCAATCTAGATGAGTTTGCCATGGGGTAATGACACCTTTATCATGTCATAGCGTCTGTCTGTCTGTATGTTTACATTTAAAACTAAAATTACAGTGCTTGAAAGTTTGTTACCCCTTCAGGAATTTCCTGCATTCATCTTCATCTTCACTAAAAGTAGAACAAGAAAAACCCAGTTAAACAAATAAGTCACAAATATTGTACTTGGCCAAAAAGATGATCCAGTGTTACAGATTCGAGTCAGATATTTTCAGTCAATGACAATCAGGCACATGGATTTTATTCAAAGTACAAGGATCTGTGATCTGGTCTTCACAGCACAACGTATCATGACACGAACAAAGGAAATTTCTCAGGAGCTCAGAAAAAGGTTATAAAAGCATCTCTAAAAAGCTTGTACTCCACCGGTCCATAGTCAGACAGACTGTGTACGAATGGAGGAAGTTTAAGAAATTGTTTCCCTCCCCAGGAGTGCCTAACCAACAAAGATAACTCTAAGAGCAAGGAGCTTTATAGTCTGTGAGGTCACAAAGGAGCAAGTCTTTAAGCTCTCTTACATGTTAGTCTTCACAAGTCCACCAGCAGAAGAACACTGAACAACAATGGTGTACATGTGTGCACTGCTCGCCAAAAGAATAAATCTGCTAATCTATAGTTTGCTAAAGATTACATGGACAAACCAGAAGACTATTTAAAAAGATTAGAGGGTTGATAAATAACCAAAATAGAACCTTTTGGATTAAATGAGAAGCGTTATATTTTGAGAAAGGAAAGCACTGCATTTTAGCATCTGTGAAACATGGTGGTGGTAGTATCAATGTTTAAACCTGTCTTTGAAAAGAATCTCCAGACATCAAGACAACGACTCTCGCAAGTCATATTACTACAGAATGTTAAAGAAGAATAAAGTGAATGTTTTGGAACAGCCTAAATGAAGATTTTGTGATGTCACTTCTTGAGTATGTTCTTTTCATTAGAATAATTGAGTATATTCGTATTTTTTACACTGAAATCAGTTGATGTGAGTTATAACATCAGCACCACCTGCCTATTACTGAGTAGGTCCCTCATGCTGCTGAAACAGCCCTGACTGTGGTGCACTGTGTGTTCTGACCCCCTATTATAAGAATCAGTGTTAACATTTTAAACCACAATAACTTTCCTGTGATTTTGGACCAGACAGACTAGCCTTCACTGCCCACATACATCAGTGAGCCTGTGGTGCTCATGACCCTGTTGCTGATTCACCAGTTTCCTTCATTGGATCACTTTTGGTAGGTACTAACTACTGGACACCTGGAACACTCCACAAGACCTGCAGTGTTGGAGATGCTCTCACTCATCTCGCCGTCTAGCCATCACAATAAGGCACTTGTCAAAGTGGCTCCGATTCTTGCACTCGCTCATTTTTTCTACTTACAGCACATCCAGAACTGACTGTTCACTTCCTGCCTAATATATCCCACCCACCTGACAGGTGCCAATGTAATGATGTAACTATATAGTCAATGTTATTCACTTCACCTGCCAGTGGTATTAATGTTATGGCTGATCAGTGTGTGTATAGATTATTAGAATATTAACAATAATCAAATCAAATAGTTTGTTCTCTCTCTCTCTCTCTCTCTCTCTCTCTCGCTCTCTCTTTCTTTCTCTCTCCCTGTCTCTCTTTCTTTCTCTCTCTCTCTCTCTCCCTCCCTCTCTCTCTCTTTCTCTCTCTCTCCCTCTCTCTCTTTCTCTCTCTTTCTCTTTGTTTCTCTCTCTCTCTCTCTCTCTCTCTCCCTCTCTCTCTCCCTCTCTCTCTCTCTCTCTCTCTCTCTCTCTCTCTCTCT
>JBBPDA010074975.1:0-12527 GCA_037974385.1 Arnoldichthys spilopterus | reverse complement strand
CTTGATTGTTGCCTCTGTCCTGGAAGTCGCTTTGGATAAAAGCGTCAGCCAAATGATTAAATGTAAAATGTAAATGTTAAATGGGTATATGTGGTATATGCCTGCAAATTAATCAGAAGACACCTGTAATGAAACACCTCTGATGGTACTGAGGTACTTTTGTTTCCTACATTTAGCAATATTCCTTAGCAACATCTCCAATTTATATATTCAAGACACTTCAATACTATTTGACAGTTTTGTCACATTTTGTCAGTTTACCCACTCCACTCTCTCTAGGTTTTAATAACTTTATCATGTAAGTTAACTAAGATTTACAGCCAGCATGTGAGATTCAAACTGTATTACATCATATTACAGAACATGCAGTATGCTGTATTTAACCTCATTCATCACCTGCTCCCCAGAGTATTCTTGTTTATTTGTTTGTGTGAGAGTGTGGGATTCTCTTTTAGTGGCACAATAATGTCTTTCCTTTCAGAGGAGCTAAACTAAAAAAAAAACAATTGCATAAACAAAATACAATGGATACGCCCTGGCTACATAATAATATGTTGAGGTACCTGACTTGGTATATCCTTGGATAATCAAGGCATCTTTCATCTAGAGATGCTTCTCTGCCACTAGTATCATCCAGTCATAAATCTTGTCACTGCTCCTCTCAAGCCAGGACCTTTTGTTGATTTTTTTCCAGCTTACACAGGTCTCCTCTAAGACTTTACAATTTAGCACCAAATGAAAATAAATAGTGCTTTTCCCACATTCTAATGATTCTCTCTGGCCTACTTGGGCCTGATCAGCTTTCTAATGACAGTAATTTGCATCAACCAATTAGATTTCTGGTCCACAGAAAAGAGGATAGATTGCATGTAGTGACAGTCATTTCCTGTAAATGAGCTGACAGTGGGAAATATTTTCTTCTGTCATTCTACCATCCTGTGGCCTTCTCCATGCCAAAGATCATTAACATAGCAATAATGAAGAAATATGCATTAAAGATGCACTAGGAAGGTGATCTCTAGCTGTATTTCATCTAACATTGCCAAAAAATTCTCATAGTATTGAACCTTGAATATTCAGAAATCATAATATTTTGGACCCTCTCTATATGGAAATTGGATTGGACACCTAAAACCTATTTACGGAGGCAAGATTTTAATTAAAGGTTGTTTATTTTTTTAACTACTATACATTTAATCTGGGTAAAAAAAAAACACTAAACGTTGTCAATAGTGGTGTAAGTTAAAATCTGCTCAATAATGGCAAACATTTTATTTAATTGAAAATCACACAATATTAGCTTATTATATACTTTTAAACATCAAAAATACTTAAAACTATATTTTAAACCATAACTTAGACATAAACTTAAACATACCATAGCTCTCCTGACATACAGTATTTGACCATAATAAAAACAGTAACAACTATTAAAATAAATTCAATGTCATTAAAGTAGAAATCACAATTTTTTTCATGATTATACAATCCATTTCTGTAAATTAACAACAGAAGTGTAAAAATCCAGTATGTGTATGGTTTATTCACATGCACTTAAACTTAATTTGTTTTTATTTTTAAATATGTACCATTACATTTTATAGTATATTGGCAGTAACATGCTCTTAGTTTTAGTTTTTAAGTCTCACTCCCCCTGGACGTCGTCGGCTCTGCCCTGTTCCTCCCAGATATTGCAGGTGCCTCCTGGCTCCGCCCAGATGTTGCGGGCGCCTCCTGCCCCCCCCCCCCAGATGTTGCTGACGTAGTCGGGCTCCGCCTCCATGTCTTCTGAGCCCAGAACAAATTTTCCACAGCCGTTCTGTCTAGCCATGCCCTAGCCCCATCATTATTTAAATCCCTGTGTTTGCCTCTGTCGTTGCCAGTTATTGTAGCCTTCTGTGTCATTTGTCCTTATCGCATGTTAGTTTTCTGGTCTGTTCGTCTTTACTCTGCCTTGTTGTTTATCGTGAGTTCCCTAGCCCTGTCCATGTCTACCAGCCGTCCTGCTATTCTGTGTTTTGTTTCCAAGTTCTCGTTTGTTTGCTTAGTTTGTATTTCCTAGTTTTTTCGTTTCATTTAATAAATCCCTTTTTGTATACTTGCTGCATTTGCTTCCACAAGTGGAATTGCTTGCCAACAAATACAAGAGAAAATGATTGAAATGTTTAAAAACAATGTTCCTCAAAGAAAGATAAGAAAAGATTTTGATATTTCACCTTCAACAGTCCATAACATAATTAAAAGATCCAAGGAATCTGGAGGAATTCCAGTGTGTAAAGGACAAGGGTGCAAACCTTAATCTCCGATCCCTCAGGCGGCACTGCATCAAGAATCGTTATTCATCTATAAGCATTTTCAACACATGGGCTCAGGACTAATTTGGCAAACCTTTGTCAAGTACCACAATACGTAGTTACATCCACAAATGCCAGTTATAACTGTACTGTGCCAAAAAGAATCCCTTTGTTAACAGTGTCCAGAAGGACCGTCAACTTCTCTGGGCTTGGAGGCATCTGGGATGGGCCACCACACAGTGGAAACATGTACTGTGGTCAGATGAATCAGTATTTATACTAAACTGGTGACGCTGCCAGATGTTGCGGGCGCCTCCTGCCCCCCCCAGACGTTGCTGACGTAGTCGGGCTCCGCCTCCATGTCTTCTGAGCCCAGAACTAAGTTTCCACAGCCGTGGACTATGTTTCCCCAGCCATGGACCATGTTTCCTCAGCCGCAGACCTTGTTTCCTCAGCCTCTGACTATGTGTCCACCTTCCGGGACCTTGTTTCCACAGCCCGGGACCATGTTTTCCCAGCCTCTGTTCCCTGTATGTCCCCGTGTTCCTGTGCCCCGGTCCTCCATTTGTGTTCCGATTTTGTGTCTGGGTCTTGTCTTAGTTTTCCATAGTTTATTTTCTTAGTTTTGTGTCTAGATATTTTCTCACTGTCCTTGTGCCTAGTTTTGTCTTGTCACCTCACAGTGGCTCCTTTTAAGAGGGGGGGGGGTATGGTGAGCCTCTGTCATGTCCCTGTCCATGTTCTGTTTTGTTAGCCATGTGTTCGTGTCCACGAACACAAGACCCCCTTCTCACTCACGACAGAACTCAAGAAAACTATTCTGAACCAGAATTTAGTCCAGAGACTCGCATGGGTTTCAACACAAACTCAGGGACTTGCATATTATACCTCCTGCAAATGCAATCTGGTGAGCCAATATTCGCTCCTGTAATCAGGTCAATGTGAGTCAATGATCCCCCACAATTAAAGGGATGATGTACTGTTTAAGTGTGGAAATTAAGTCTAAAGGGTTGAAAATGTTATTGTCATGTGTGGATTCCTTGTAATCCTGTGATCACCACCGATCTGACAACGCAAGTTTAAATGCCCGGTTATGGAAGATGTAAAAGTTATTAAACTTTATTCTATAAACCGTGTATCCGAGACCCCAAGATAGGGACGTTGTAAAACCCCCCTCAGGGTTTGCGTCTTCCCTCTGCCTGCCAAAAGGTGATGCTCTCATTGGACAGTTAAGAAGGAAAGGTGGGAGAGACGTTTGCCCAGTGCAAACTATTTAAACCATGGACTTTTCTGAAACCAATGAGCACACCCAAGGCGAGAGAACTCAAGACACCTGTTCTGTCTGGCAACTCCACTCTGCTCAACTTCGCTGAACCCCGTCTTCGTTGTCTTCAAGAGCACACCTAGGACAGAGAACTCATGACACCTGTTCCGCATGGCAACTCGACTCTGCTCAACTTCGCTGAACCCCGTCTTCATCATCTTCAAGAGCACACCAGTGAGAGAACTCAAGACACCTGTTCCGTCTGGCAACTCCACTCTGCTCAACTTCACTGATCCCCGTCTTTGTCATCTTCAAGAGCACACCCAGGCCAGAGAACTCGAGACACCAGTTCCGCCTGGCAAATCCACTCTGCTCAACTTCGCTGAACCCCCGTCTCCATCGTCTTTAACAGCTTCCAGCTTCATCCGTCCAGAGTCAACAGTCATCCATCCTGAATTCCAAGCTTCAAGACCTGAACTCCACTTCATTCCTTTGGCCTCCAGGACCGACGCCCAAACTCAGGCCTTCCGCCTAAGCAACGCTCACATTAAAACTTTCCATATTTTGATATTCAGGGTGCAGAGTGAACGCATGGTTTTAAACTGTTCCTTTGCGAAATTGGGTTGTTTTAGGTTCACCAGGCTCGCTGTTCAGGGACATTGACTAATTCCAGCCAATTTACCAATATCTGTACCAACCCCACATTTAGAATAAATGTTGTCTTTCTGTAACCAAGGATTCGTTCTTGTCTCAGTAAAAGTGGAGTCACTTCATGGCTGATAACCTACCTGAGCTCTCATCATAGGTCAAAAGTTTGATCCTGATAATTTTCCCCTATTTACAAAAGGGTAACTCCTTTTTAACCGCGAAATTAAGAAAAGTTACCAGAGTTAGTAGCTGTATTCCTATTGAGTGACCCAGTGGATGAGTCTCTGATGCAGGATCAGTAAATAACTCTATTGATACATGACCCTTAATTGATCATTGATTAATCCAGTAACAGTTGGAAATCGATCAATTAATTAGTGAATATAGTGGGATCAGGCCTTGTCTGAAGCTTACGTATATTCTGGTGGAGGATAAATTAACTAAGCTAACTTTCTTTACATATTCGGTTGAATATAGTAGTGAATCAGCCCTAAGTTGGTTCCTATATCTATTCTGGTGATAATTCACTTATCTGAGCTAATATTTCCAACAACATAAAACTATGTCCTGCAACCAACATGTGAATCATCAAACACAAAAAAAATGCTTAGAGTGAGTGGCATTAACTTATTGAATGACTTATTGAATGACCTGATTTTTGCCTAGAAAATGCCTAAGCAATGATGCCAGAGAGGAGCCATGTCTCACAGATAGATGACATTTAATGGCATTTCTGGCAGCAGGTGTGTTTGAAGGAATCCTATTATGGCTGACGAAATTTTCCTCTCTGTTTCTCTCAGTCATCAGCTGTGTGTGTGTGTGTGTGTGTGTGTGTGTGTGTGTGTGTGTTCCTCTCTGGAGAGCAGCAGGAAGTGAGCTGTGATTGAGGGGCAAAGGTAAAAGAATGACAGACATGTAATGAAAAGTGCAGAATAAAAGACATCTCGTTTACTCACTCTCTCTCTTGCTCTTTTTCTCTCTCACTCACTCACTCTTCCACCTCTCTCTTTCTCTCTCTTTTTGTCTGCTATGCAATGTTTATAAATGATAGCTATCTGAATAAATATAGAAGTCATATGTTGGATCACTCATGGATAGACTTCACTATGTTTACAATAACCATTTCATCATTTGTGTGTGTTTTTTTAAGTATGTTTCTAAAAAAATGTTTATCTCATATCGCACTTATCTTTACATTTTCCCAAAAAGCAGCCTCTCAATTACTCATACACACATTGTTGGACAAAATTTGGTAATGACATCCATTTGGAAAAAAGTGTAATGACAGCATGTTTACAATAATTTATTGGTCTTAATATTTTATAACTCATTAACAGAGATATAAAGGAAAAGAAAAAAAATAAATAAGTGCATGCATACCTACATACATACGTAGCAAACAATGACAGATGCCCCAACGCCACCGCCTATTCAGACATAATCTTTCAAAAAAATCATAAGACCCCCCTCCTTTTTCTGCAAATCAAAACCATGATTTAGAAAATAAAGCTGGTCTTTTATTTTTTATGAATAATTTTTATGGTCTTTTATTTCAATGATTACAGTAAGTATTTTATGTTAATTACTGACAAATAAAGTACTTTTTTTTGTAAATGAATTGAACTTTAATTGAAATTGATAGATCAAAACACCTGCAGAAACATTTGTGATTGGTCAGGATGCAAACTACACAAAACCTTTCTTGACTGACTGCTCAATTGAACATTGCAGCCTCCTATATTCCATATTGCTGGTATCATGATAGAAATTAAAAAATAACACCTTATGACTTCCAAGAACAAGTCCTTGTTGGTCATGCATTCTCAGCTTTTTTTCTGTAGGCTCCTAAGATACTAATTACCCGATTATAATTCATAACAGGCACATTCGCAGTATAAATGTAACATGTCCACTTCATCTCCCTTCTCTCCCTCAATCTGCCTCATTAAGTCATTAAAGGTCAATGAGGGTCTGCGTTTCAGTTCATTCTGTTCACTGAATGTGGACTTTTTCTCTTTTTCCCCAACCTCCACACTTTTGACACCATTATGCGCACATTCAGATTTATTCTTTTTGTGTTTTCGAATTTGTGCAAATGTAATGGACATGAAGTTCTAGAAATAATTAGCAGAATTGGTTTAAAAACATGACACTGAAACATGAAAAATGTAAAATGCTAATTTCTTGTAAAGTACACCAATAAATTTATAGTTTTTTTTAATTTTTGACTCTGTCATCAATAGATTGCAAGTTCAGTGGCACTTCACCCTCCCATCACAGTAATTCCTCTTCCCCATCAGTCAGCATGATGCTGAGCGGTTAGCTGTTGTTGCAGCAGTTTGTAACACATGGTAGAGCCTTATGTGCCTTAGAGGAAGTACCTGTTAGCCTTCAACCTCCTAGTGTTGGTATTGTGAGTTTGGGGGAGTTCTAGATAGCAGATGGGAACAAACATGACTAAAATCAGTGATGAACAAATCAGTGAATAAATATGGAGGCCAAGTTTGATGTCATCCTATTACATTTTTAGAAAAATAAAAATCCACAATACAAATAAAACTATTTGACAAGTTAAAACCAGAAGGTTCCAATGGACTTTGTAACATCTCCTTCAGTTTCTGTTGTTTGCACTTCTGTGCCTTTAGACTTAAGTTTGAGGCATTAACTGCCTAAGTTTGTGCCATCAACACAATTTCTATCTATGCCTTTGAATCAATGAATGTTAGTTTAGTTTACAACAATAGAATTTTGTCAGATAAATAAAAATATTTAATAAAGTGTGACCACTTAAATATGTGATGTGCTTCTTTAGAAGGAATAATCGAATGTTTCATGCATGACAAAAGTAATGCGTAACAATAAAATGACATAACATTACATTACTTTAACAAAAGCAGTGGAATTACAATGTGTTACTTTCTAGTACATTACTTGTAACATGATTATATTGCCCTCCTTTCCATATTCAGTACACAGTAATACAAAATTAAATTGTATTATATAGTTATACATAATTTGATCATAGTGAAACCTTTAAAATCCAGTTTGGTCACTTATCCTTACCTTAACATTTTTCTGGGACTTGATACTCATATTAACATGTAATTTTCTGCACAGGTTAATATAAGGTAATTGTGTCATTTCACATTCACTTTCTGCATATTAGCAAATATTTTTTCAGCATTCAAACATTTTTCAGAATAGCAAAGCAAAGGACAGTGGCCATTAAGATTAGTAAAATCTAACATAAATGTAGTAAATTTAGTACAAGAAGGATCTCAGTAAATAATAATCACTCCTATTTTTGTATCTGCATCTTGGAGCAAAGAGCAGTTAAGTGGTCAACCTTAGTGCTGTAATCCGGATATGAAAATGCAGTTACTGCGCCATATTAGTAGTTGCAAGTCCATTTAAAGTCTTAACTTCAAGCAATAGACTCTTATTATCAGGTCTATAATACATAGGAAGCCAGTATAGAAAGGCCAGTACTGGAGTTATGTGGTCACATTTTCTTTTACTTGTAAGAAGAACTGCCAATCAATTGAATGGAGCCAAAAATCATCAAGGCCATACAGATGATTAGGTCTTCTAATCATAATAATCTCATTTTTGTTTACACTATGATTAGGAATGTTTAAATCCAACCAGATTTTACGTTGTTATTTTAAGTAGTCTAAAAAGAACTGCAATGAATCTTTAAATTTTACTTTCAATGTCAAATAGATTTGTATATTGTAGCATGCTAGAGTCAGTAGGTGAAATAAGAAGCATCATTCTAAAAAGAAATGCATTTTTTAAAATGGCTTATGAGACACTTACAGCTACTGGCAATAACAACCACCAGGGTACGGTAGCTTAAATGACGTGCACCTTTATAAACCCAATATGACAAACAATTCCACACATTAACTGTAGAAACCATCATTTACATTTACAATGAACAAAACATAAACAACAACAGCAACAAACAGTTGGAAGATATTTACAGTGCACCATGTGAGCGGTAACACTACCCCTTCCTTCTCTCCCTCTCTGCTTACATACACACCTGTCCAACCCACCATTCCCTAAACTAGTCCTGCCATTGCTCAGTCCAGCACATAGTTGCTTAGGGGGCTGGGGGGAAAGCATGGATGCTGGGACATGTGATTGAGGACAGTACTTTGCAGTTCTGCATTTCTCCTTGGGCCGATAACGAGCAAGTTGGTCCTGGTGTATCATCACTATCTGTTGTCGCATACCTATTCAGTACACTACCTTAGACAAGCATTCCAGTACCTCACATGGTCCTTATGGTCCATTCAGTTATATGGAATGGTCCCAGGACATCCACCACTACCCTCTTCATTGGAGCACCCAACTGGAGAGACTGAAGGGAAGCTCATATTTTCTCTGCCCATCCCTTCTTTAAGGTGCAGGTGTCACAGCAGTGCAAATACAGTTCCACATCCATGTGGCAACCTGGCCAGTAGAACTGCTGCCGGAGTAGACACAAAGCCTTTGTGACACCATCTCAAGAGCCATGCACTGACTGAATGACCCTGACAACTTTCCCGGGGTGGTTGACTCCCACTGTCGATAAAGTAACCCATGGTGCATGGCTAAGCTGTCCCATATTGAATGTAGGCCTTTATTGTTCATGAGAGTAACTTCTGTCCATTCTGGCTTCTGCTCCTCTTTCCACCACTGGAGTACACACGTGGGCACTAGGTCAGTAGCCTGGGCTTGCTGGAACTTTTCCAGGCTACAGCGTTCCTTTGGCTCACTACCAGATACCATTTTTGCTGGGACAGTGGCTACACCATCAGTGCTGACTACGTGTCCAAGAAACTGGACTTCATACTGGAGAAGATGACATTTCTTAGGATGGAGGTGGAGGTTGCAGCTTTGACTGCTACAAATACTTGGCCCACATGGGAAATTATTTTATTAAAACTGGCAGAATGCACCAACAGGTCATCAAATTACACAACGCATCACTCTTTAAGCAGGTAAGCTAGAATTCATTTTATCAGCCTTTCAAAGGTTACAGGTGAAGCATCACTTGAAAATGCCATAACCCTGATCCCAGAGTTAATGCTGTCTTTTTCCTAGACTCTGGGGTGAGAGCTACTTGCCAGTATCTATTATTAGCTGAACTATGAGGAGCCAGCAATCCTGTCCAGGGTATCGTGTATACAGGGAAGCATGTGTTCGTGTGATTTCAGGTCCATAGGCTCCTAGCCATCCAGACTTTTTTTTATCAGTATTGGGCAACACCCCTGGGTGCAGGAGTACCACTGTGGACCCAGTGTCAATGAGGGCAGTGATGGGGGTTCCCAAGACGTAGCAAGAGAACCAAAGCCCATGGCGATGTCCCAACCTCCCTACCACTGAGTGGCCCCGCTCTTGTTTCCCACTGGCTCCTGTTTCTTATGCCATTTGTTCATGGATCACCAGCATCAAATGTGTTGTGGTGATGGTTGCATAACTGCTTGAAATGCCATTTTACTTTACACACTCCACTTCTTCTCCGGTACTCAGAATCAGCTTTGCATGTTAAGCTACTGTAATTGCCTGCTCCAGGGTGGTGGGTGCTGCCTGCTGAACATGTCGCTGCAAGGTTTCAGGTGACAGGTCATTCAAGAAGGCCTCTTGTACCAGCTTCCTCTAGACATAATCTGTGAAGTTGGGGTAAGCCTGTCTTACCAGTGTGCACAGCTCTGCAGCCAATACCCCCGGTTTTTCTCCCTTCTCTCTAAACGTTGCAACCTCAGTATTGTGGCTGCTGGGGCTTGGCCAAATCACCATCGGAGGGCCACCTTGAGAGCAGCCAAGTTGCTGTGTTCTCTCTCTGGCAGATCCACCACCACCTGCAATACCTTTTTTCAAGAGTCAAAGACTGCTGGGTTAATGTAATTTCCACTGTCCAACCATAATGCTATGAAACTATTCCATCTTTGAAGGCCAGCTGGACCTGTGGCTGACCAGCCTCATCATTTAGGGGCTGGCAGGTATGATGCTTTCTCACACACCTCTGCATGGTGCTGGCATCTTCTCTAACCAACCAGGCTTGTGGTTGGCTGGCCTCACTAGATGGGATTGGGTAGGCATGGCACTCGGTTCCCATCTGCAATGGGTGGCTTACTGCCTCTCTGCTGTTGGCATTCTTCTGTGATGAGTTCATCAATCTGCTGCTGGACATTGTCAGTTACCTCAGCTAGATCCCATGTCTGACACCAATATGACCTTCTACTTGCATCTGATCAGGGCTGTGTCTCCTTAATTGTGCTACTCGACCTTAGTGCAGTCTTTGATACTATTGATTGCTGTCCTCCTTGACAGACTAGAAAATGTTATTGGAATTAAGGGAACAGACCTTTGGTGGTTTAGATCTTATCTGACTAATGTATATCAGTTTGTAGATATAAACAGTGACTTTTCTACATGCACCAAGGTAACTTCTGGTTTACCACAAGGCTCAGTTTTAGGCCCCCTGCTCTTCGGCTTGTATATGTTACCTCTGGGTAATATTATTCGAAAACATGGAATAAACTTCCATTGCTACATTGACACACAGTTATATGTTTCAGCACAGCCAGGTGAGAAACACCAACTTAATTAAGTTATTGTATTAACATTAGACATTGGATGCTTCTAAACTTCCTACTATTCAATTCTGAGAAGACAGAAGTACTCATAATATGGTCACTGGCAGCTCGTGTGATCGTTGACACTAATCTTTTATTTGAAGCCCATTTGTAATGGTTTGCAGGTGGTGTAGGCAGCAGATGCAGGCGGACTGTTTTTAACAGGTTTATTCCAAGACACGAACGAACGAACAGGAAGACAAGGCAAGGGAACATAAAACACAGCAGGGTAAACACGGCACGTATAACAGGTTGAACGACAACCACTCAAGAAACACAAGGGCTTTTAAAGACGAACATGATTATGAACAGCTGAAAGGAAAGACACAGCGCAGCTGACAGGGGCGTGGCTAACACACCAGGACAGGACGCAACACAGAACCACATGGCTAGGACACGTGACAACAACACACCATCACATGCTTCACCTCCTAGGAACACCGTACCGGTGTGACTACCTAATGCAAAAACCAGGCGCTGTCCCAGGGGGTGGGCGGGGAAACAAAACACCAGACAAGAACTTAGACAAAAACACGATACCAGAAACCTAAACATGAAACATGGACAAGGCACTACACACCAGGTGCAACATAGACACACACGCAGACAACAAGACAGGGGGCATAAACAAGGTCCATGGCTGTGATGCAGTCCATGGCCACGGGAACATGGGCCTGGGCTGAGTCAATAAAGTCCCGGAATGGTAGAACAAGGACCCAGGCTGGGGAGGTCTTGCCCTGGGCCCATAAGGCATGGCAGCAGGGCTTGGTGGCCTCCACAGCGCATGGCAAGAACCAGGTGGGTTCCAAAACGTCCAGTGGAAGCCTGGCTGCTTCCCCAGTGTGTGGGCTGGGTCCTTCGGCGTCGCCCTCGGCGACCCGGACATGGCTGGGCTCCCTAGCACATGGCTAGGACATGTGACAACAACACACCATGTAAATAATATTACTAGGATTGCCTTCTTTCATTCCAGAAATATTGCTAAGATAAGAAATTTAATGTCATTACATAATGCAGAAAAGTGAGTTCATGCCTTTGTTACCTCTCAGTTAGATTATTGTAATGCTTTACTGTCCTGATGTTCTAATAGGTGCATAAACAAACTCCAGTTAGTCCAGAATGGAACACCAAGAGTTCTTACTAGAACCAGAAGATATAATCACACCCCCTGTTTTATATAATCTGCCTTTGCTCCTGATCAAATTTCGCATTGACTATAAAATTTTACATTTATTGACCTATAAAGCACTGAACAATTTTACACCACAATATCTGAGTGAACTGTTGGTCTCTTATTATCCACCAAGCCTACTTAGATCAAAAGGTACAGGTCTTTTGCTGGTACCCCATTTTGCAAAGGTCACAGCAGGGGCCAGAGCTTTCTCTTATGAAGACCGTTATTCACAGTTATGAAATAATCTTCCAAATTATGTTTGGGACCCCGACACAGTCTCAATATTTATGTCCAGACTGAAATCATAATCTAGATAAGGGGTAGATCTGGAGAATTCTCAGGCATAGAGTATTCTGGTAAACTGGAATGTTTGGATGCTGTCCCCCTCCTGAGGTTTTTTCCTACAGCTTAGGGGTTTTTTCCTTGCCTCTGTCGCCTTTGTCACATGATCCTAAGTATTCAGACCCTTTGCTCAGTATTTAGTAGAAGCACCCTTTGAGCTAATACAGCCATGAGTC
>JBBPDA010074954.1:0-12529 GCA_037974385.1 Arnoldichthys spilopterus | reverse complement strand
CACAAAAATACTGCAATAGTATTAAGTTAACCAAGCTAATACAATTCTAAATGAAATGGTTTGCCATCCGTTTTGTTTTTTTGTTTATTTACATACCTGGGGAACCAGTTTAGGCCAAGGTGCTCTGTTTTTGAATACAAGATCCGCTCCTGTAACTCGTATAAGGGTCTCCATGGTAATTCCAAATCATCTCTGGAAAGCAACTCTCTCTTTCTAAAAGAGCAGATGATTTACAGGGTGATTACGATTCCACATTGCCACACAGTGAACATGACCAAGCACAGTTCATTTTAAATTAGTAACTAAAAAGAGTCCGTTACACATGATGAATAACTCCAACTGGGTTTCTTGGCTTGAAATTGATGTAGAGTCATATAACTAATGCCCTGTAGTTATGAGTCACATATAAACATATGACAGGTTTTCTTCCTACTGACACGATTTCCCATGCAGTATTAACACAAAGCATTTTCCTTGAGAATGGCTCATGTTTACCAATCATCTAGGCTCAATCCCTTATGAAACAGATAACTGCATTCACTCACACTCACAGATCAGCCATGACATTAGAACCCCTTGCCACATTTTTTAAAAGTCTCCTTCATGTCACCAAATTAGCACACAACATCACAAGACCTATGATTTAACCCATCACATGTGCACACACGGAGCAACAGGCACCTATAAACAGCAGCTGGGGAGCAGTGTAGTGGGAAGGTACCTTGCTCAAGGGTACCTCTGTGGTGCCTGGGCTGGGACTTGAACCTGGGACCTTCAGTTCACTAGGGCAAGGTCCTAAACACCACTAGGCCACCACTGCCCAAAAAAAAAACATCAGGGTAGAATGAAACGCAGTTCCCAACTACCACAGGTTATGCAGTCAAGATTCCCACATTTGGGGAATTCGCAAGGGTCAGCATGAATGAAGTGCAATGACTGAGCCACACCTTGGTTGAACCACAACATGATCATGGTGTCGCCCCTGCCACATAAGTATGTGTGTCTTCTCCAAGTAAGTGATACACACATACTCAGCCATCCACATGATGCCAAAGAAAATGTGATTCATCACACCAGGCCACCTTCTTACACCATTCCATGGTCCAGATTGAATGCTCATATGTCCATTGTTGGCCTTTTCAGCAGTGGACAGGTGTCAGTGTGAGACCTCTGATCAGTCTTCTGGTACATAGCCCCATAGGCAACAAGATCCAATGTGTTCTGACATCTTTCTGTCATAGGCAGAATTCATGTTTTGCCAATTTGTGCTGTAATGAGACTTGGCCCGTAAAATCACCGATTTTACTTCTTTGGATCACATTTGCTAGGGTACTGGGGTGTAAGTTTCATTACAATTTGATCCGATCATATTTGATACTTTAAAATGTGCAAAATGCGATTTGTTTCAATACCGGGGTCTGCAGTATGAGATATGATTGAATTTCACACAATCTGCTACACAAACTCACATATACAAACAAATAATAATGTGAACATTTTATTATAAAAGGTAAAATTCGGCAGTCTAGCCACAAGCAAAAGCAACTTCTCAGTAAAAAAACACTGCACACATTATTTTTTGAGTCAAAACATAATGAATAATATATCATGCGCAATATTGGTCGATGCACGAATATAGATCAATTCAGTTTTACACCCCTAGTAGGAACTAACCACAGCACTAACCCTAATCAGGAACATCCCACAAGACCTGCCGTTTTTTGAAGATGCTCTGACTCATTCCTCTAGCCATTACAATAAAGCCCTTGTCAAAGTAGCTCAGATCCTTGCACTTGACCATTTTGCCTGCTTCCAACACTCTTCCCTTGTAGCCTAAATCCAACCCCTTGGCAGATGTCATTGTAACAATATATCAATGTCAATATATTTTGTTCACTTGTACAGAATCTTAGGTTTTGGTTGATTGGTTATTATACTTCAGCAGTTAAGTAAAGTTAGTGCTTAAGTCAAGTTTATTTCTTTAGTGCTTTTTACAACTTTCCTTAGGTACTAAGCATTTTAAACCCTAGCATTGACAATCAAAAGGATTTAGGATTTGGTCTCCTGACATAGAGCAAAACCTTATTTCAGCTACACCACTTGGCAGCTCTGCATCTTAACTAAGTATTAGAACTGAATTAGACTTTGAATTTATTCTAAAATTTTTAATTGTTTTATCCAAAGTGACTTCCATGGAGCAGTGTAGTGGGACGGTACCTTGCTCAAGGGTACCTCAGTAGTGCCCGGGACAGGACTTGAACCTGCGACCTTCAGGTCCCAAGCACAATGTCCTAACCACTAGGCTACCACTGCCCCTTTTAAAATTTGATTAAACTATGAACATTGGTTCCATGTCCAAGAAATATATTACATCAACACTATCATTGCCAATATAGTGTAAATGAAAGACAGCGATTGTGCTGGTGCAATATAATTCATTCATGTGAAACTGATGTACACAAGTACTATTTTGTCAATTCAATGTATATTTTACATTGATTGTATTGTGATTACAGCAAAAAGAACACCCTTAATAGATAGTATGAATAGCAGGACAAATATGGATCCTTCCTATTTGGTTTATGTGGTGATGTGGGGGGAGCTTACTTGAGAAGGGTGATAAGGAGACGAGCAAAGCCCTGCATCATGCTGATCTCCAGCTTGGGAAGGGTCACCAGCTCGTACAGGAGCTTGATGAATAGTACATGATCCTCTTTCCTGAACTTCCTGCCATACAGGCGAATGTACCTGTAACATGGAGCAATACAGGTTAATGGATATACTGAAGCATGTTAGAACGTTAGAGACAGGACAGCAAAAATACCATATTGTGATTATACTGCTAAATATTGAAAATGTAACTTGAACTGGCAATGAGCATGCTTCCCACTACCATGAAACTGTCACTGACAATTAATTTCTAAATAGATTAATAATATTAATAATTGTATTTTTAATTAAAGTACAAGTCTAAAGTGGCCATATACCTTCCTAGGTGTTTATACTTAAGTGTTATTAAAGAAATATCAAATAAACAAACATTTCACATCTCTGCCCTCTAAACATGTCAGCAGTTATAAAATTGTCCAAATAAATGCTTTTTGCTATTAACATATGTAAAAAAATGTGCATTATGGTATGTTATGTCATCTTAAATGATTGAAATTAGGAGACTGTAATAATTGTAACAGGTCTAATATTTAGGAATGGTTTTACTGGCACAGACTCAATGTTGCAGCAACGCCAATTATGTTTCATCTTTAAAATTCCATTTAGTCTAAACATAAGCTTAATCAAGGCCAAGGTAATTGGTTAGTTTCATTTGCATATAGCAAACTTCTGCAACATCAGTATTGCAAACACCAATAATTACAGTAATAATTAATAACTGATCTACTGTATATTCCTAGAAATGAACTTGACACTTTATAAATCTATATCAAATATGCACTGCATTGTCAAAGTCATTTGTACCCTTATCGCTTAACTAAGGACGCAAGACAAACATCCATTCACTTTTGAAAAATAAACTGATTAAGATTATATGAGATATTGTATATAATGTATAAAAATATAAAAGGAAATGTTTCAAATCCTGCTCACATTATTGCACATAATTCTGAGACAATATGTTAAGCCAAAGGTAATCATGCTGATCTCTATTTCTATGCAAGGATTTATTCTGTTGGCTATTATTTGTCCTCACTTTTAGATAAAATAGTGATGATTCAATGTGTATTATACTAATATGATTGTGGGACTGACTAAGACATCATTTAACCCGGTGAGAGTGCGAAGATTGGGCGATATTACGTTTGAATCGACCTGTATATGTTAGCTAACAGAGATGCTAGTTGCCCGTTAGCAAACCACGAAGTGTTTATCTAGACTTTCATAGCAAGTCACCTCTTTTTCTCTCTGAGATACCCAACGCTGGGTTGACCACAGCAGAGCACTGACGCCAGTCAGTTACATGTGTGTACGCAGAGGTATTTCAATGAAGCTTGCTATAGTATGTGAGGAGTATTTGCACTTTGCCCATCATAAGCCATCCTGTCATCAAAGCCACACTTTTGGAAAGCTTGCCTAGGGCTCCAACATTGTCAGGGCTGCCCCTGCTGTCAATAATGAATTTAAAGTATTGAAAGTTAATAGTGTTGGTATTTACCTGAATTAAGTATTGACATTTTGATGCTTTGTACAACACCAGATGCAAGCATCTTTTATAACTTTTTTTTCTGCACATTCTGCTAGTTATTTTGAAATGCCACCTCAGCCTCTTAATTCTCTTAACTCTTGTTATTCTAACCTACTCCCATCAAGTCGAGCTGAAAAGCACATACACCACTTAAGTTTTAGCTTGTTGCTCAGCTCAGGCCATCGTTTACCATAGCTCCGTCCCTGAGCCGGCAGTAGCAAAGCTGTGCCAAAAGGGCATTAGAACAAAGTAACTGTATTAAAAGCTCTGACCCTCATTCAGCTGACTGGCTATTAGACTGTAAGCTGACCAATACATCCATATGACTGGCCGTTTTACCAAAACACAGACCCTGTAAGGAAAAAAAAGTGAAACTACTCTTATAATGTTGTTGATAAAAACACATTGTAAAAACAAGCCAATGAGGCCCAAGTGGGGCAGCTGTGGCCTAATGGTTAGAGAAGTGGGTTTGAGATCAGAGGGTCAGTGGTTCAATCCCTGGGATTGGCAGGGAAAATGTAGAAAGAGGTGAGTGAGTCTGCAGCATGTTTCTCCTCCTACCTCCATTGCTGAAGTGCCCTTGGGCTAGGCACCTAACCCTGTAGGTATGCAGCCCATTGCTCCTGCATCTGGTGTCCCAGATGCGTTAAATGCACAGGACAAGTTCACAGTGTGACTAACACACAATCTGAATAAATGACAAACAGGGCTGCCATGATTAATCAATTAAAATTGTCCTTTCTAATGAATCAGCAGTTTGATTCTAAAAAGTCTTACTGCTTCATAATTCATCAGCATATTTTGCAACTCAAACACTACTATAATGCATAGTGACAGTGATAACTTACATTTCCACATTACACCATGGCATTCACAAGGAGAGTATTTTGAAAGGGAAAGTGGGGGGATTTTCAGTCTTGGCCAACACACAGCTGTTGGGGGTCATATGGCAGCAAGCATTGTGTAATACTCAGTGTTTACTGTTTACTCCCTCCATCACGTTTCAGAGAAAGGATCACAAACATCCTGTATGTATTTGCTGTGGGCTTAAATTAGGTCATTGAAACATGATGAAGCATTCCTGGCCTACTGGGTTCATAGCATGATATTTTGCAATCATTGTGAAATGGGGTGACATTTCAAAATGTGCTATGTCATTCTGTCTATCTAACTAAACATTTACAAGACAATGACCTAAACTCAACACTATACCAGGCAGTGAAAGAACTAGTAGGACAGAATAATAGACCACGGTATGTGTAGGCGTACTAAGCTGTTCTGTAAGGACCCAACTGGGACGTGGGTGACCTGATGATAAGCCTATTTGTAAGCATTTTTAGAGTGCAGACTGCTGTGTCTGTTAGGATGTGCTGGAGTATGTGCACTTAGTATGCTTAGAATGGTGGGTGCCAATACAGGACAGCAAAATTCTAGTGGACAACAGTTCATACAGTGAAAAAATTTACAAAACTGTAATATTTACAGCTTTTTTTTAATAGTGCATGGTTAACAACTAAGAAGTGCCACAGTTTCAACTGCACTACATACTTGTAGACTGCTATGTTTATCCTAGCAAGTGTTCTTGCTAGAACATGCAAGCTAGTCTAATGGTATTCAGTATTCAGTACGCTTGTGATGGTGGGTCTGTATTATTTTTTAGCATTTACTATACTTATAGTATTTATTAGATGTCCACAGCACAATTTTTACCCCCCTTCTATTTTGTCCAACGTTCTTACTTTAATGTGCCAGCTTGTGTACCAGTTTAGAAAAAAATGTTGAATGACAAAAACAGAGTGTGATGAATTTCTTCTATGTAAAAAATGAATGGCCATTAAGAGAAGTTGTAAAATATGTATACATTTCATGACCTATACATATCATAACCTAATCATTCATGTCACTGTGGTGTTAGTTTTGGTAAAGAAGAAAACAGCTGATGAAGATACATACGTGGAAAGTCTCCTTGTCCAAAACAACACTCCGGGCCATATTTCTCTAAGCTGGATGGCTCGGCCGAGGTTCCCCTTGATCTGGGACAGTATTTCATTGGACTCCTCGTCTAGTTTGTCCTCATAAGGCAGAAGTTTGTTGTAAATAATATCTTTCTGAGGGACGAAGCCTAATGTTTCGAAGACTTCTCTTTTCATATTACAGAAGTCTAAACGTGCTTCGTCTACTTGACGGATGTTAAAAACAGTCATGTAAAATAGTCCGACTCCACTAGAGCTTCGAATACCGGCACAGCGAGAAACATGCGAAAACTCCCACTATCCGCGATGCGTTTATTACCTGTTACACACACACTGACTCTTCTGGCTCGTATGACTGTTGCGGCATCGTTCGTGCTATGTCTGACCTATCTGAGAAATGAGCACATCTTATGTAGTACCGTTAACTGTCATCTACTCGTCATGTCGACGTTACCCTCAGACGCTTCAGCCGCTTGAAGCCGTTCAGCGGCAACCAACCGAACGCTCGAGTAACGAAAACACAAGCAACTCCCGCCCACTAAGAAAGTTGATCAGAGAGTCGATTCTCAATTCACAAACGCCTGGCATCTGAGAATCGATTCAGTTTAAAATCAACTCCTCATCCCGGCAAAGTCTATTTCGTCACTTCCTGTTGACTTGCATCACGCACGAGGAGATGTTCTCTCTGACAAGTTTGTTTGTTTACTATCCGCGAGTACACTTCTTACATATTATGCGCTTAAAAATAATGCCATAAAGTGGGATTAATCGGCAAAATGTTGTTAAACGTCACTACCTGGACTGTTAAACTAAACATATATAAATAACCCTTTTAAATACTTATCTAAAATTCAGCAAGCATGAGAAAATGCAGTCTTATTACTTAACTAAAACATTTTTTACAGAATTACCCTGTCTTATCTGAATGGCAAGGTTGTAAAAGTGTAAGCATAAACACTTAAAATAAAATTTAGGTTACAGTGTTATATATTCTATATTGTGAAAGTGACTATTTGTCATTGTGAACACACTTAAGTGCCACAACAAAATGTGACCTCTGCATATAACCCATTACACATGCAGCAATTGGCAGTAACCACACCAGGGAGCAGTGTAGCAGGACTTGCTCAAGAGTTGTGCCTTGGCCAGGACTTGAACCTGTGACCTTCAGGTCCTTAAAAGCAATTTCCTAACCACTAGGCCACCACTGCCCAGGCAGCCAAATGTGGTGAGGACAAGTTGACAAGGTACACAAAGGTATACAATAAAAAAAAGTGGCAACAGGTCTGTCTGAGAAAACAGTTACTGGGAAAATCATCTACTGAGGCAATACTTGGAACATTATTACAGTCTCTCTTTAGAATCTTCCTCTCCTTCTCTCCTCCCCATTCACTCTGAGTCTACCCCCCAAGTGTATGTGTAAGCAGTATGTGAAACAGCTCTAAGTTTAGAATTCTTCTTCTTCTTTGCTTAGTCTTCCACCCTTAAAAAAGACACTGTATTTTTTATAAGCCTGTTTGGAGCATGAGTTTAGTTTCTGTTAACCAGATAAGCCTAAACACATATGTTTAAAACATTATATTCACTTCAGTTTTATTTGAATGAACTTAGAGCCCAGTGTAAATGTTAAATCTTGCCACTAGAGGGTACTATTGTATAGATAATGTTCTTATAGTTGTCTTTCATAGGGCTTTTTGTGTGATTACTCATTTTGATTATATTTATAGAAATCATCAACATTAACAACCTCCAACATCCGACATAAAGCTGCTTGGTCTGAAGGGGAATTCCACCAATTTGGCAACAATGTATCTAAATATTTTAATCAATGAGTTGTAATCGATATCATTCAGATGGTTAAATGTGAAATGTTTTATGGTGCAGAAACTTACCAACCCATGCATCTGCCTCTGGTTTAATGTTTTAGGCAAGGATCTCAAAACTATCATAAAACAGTGCTTTTCATGTAAAACCTTTTTGAGATAGCTGTTAGAGGCATAAAATCTTTTGTACTTCTGGTTCCTATCCCCACCACTATTAAAGTGAAAGTGACTATTTGTCATTGTGAGCACACTTAAGCACCACAACAAAATGCAACCTCTGCAACCCATGGAGCAGTGTAGTGGGACAATACCTTGCTTAAGGGTACCTCAGTAGTGCCCGGGACAGGACTCAAACCTGCAACCTTCAGGTTTCAAAGGCGGCATCCTAACCACTAGGCCACAATTGCCCACTACTAGGTCACCACTGCCCACTTATTTGTTTATGAACAACTCCGGAAACAGTCAAATCAAAATTGAATGTCTAAAATCTTTAGAATTTTAGAAAAAATGTTGGAATTATATGGTTCTGAAGTTTACACAAACACTGATCTTTCCAATTAATTTAAAAATATAGTCCTATATATCCAAAAATCTGTGCAAATCTGCTCATCTACCATTTCCTCTGATCTATAGTCAGTTTATACCACCTTTGATGCAATAGCATCCTCTAGTCTGCTAGGAAGGTTTCGCACTAGATGTTGGAACATTCTTGGGAGGACCTGATTGCATACACTTGCTGGCCATGTTTTTAGGTACACCTGTTCAACTGCTTGTTAACAAAAATAACTAATCACCCATCACATGGCAGCAACTCCTGCATGCATGTACTCCATGTGCATTTAGTGAAAGTGACTATTTGTCATTGTGAACTTACTCAAGCACCACAACAAAATGTGATCTCTGCATTTAACCCACATGTGTCACCCAGGCTGGGACTTGAACTTGCAACCTTCAGGTCCCAAGGGCAATGTCCTAATCACTAGGCCACCACTGCCCAGGCATCCAAACATGGTGAAGACAAGTTTCTGATGTTCAAACTGAGCATCAAAATGGGGGAAGAAAGGGGACTGACTTTGAATGTGGCATGGTTGTTGGTGCCAGAAGGGCTGGTCTGAGTATTTCAGAAACTGCTGATTTACTGGGATGTTTTTGAAGCAGATGGACTATAGCAGCAGAAGACCACACCGGGTGCCACTACTGTCAGCTAAAAACAGGAGACGGAAGCTACAATTTACACAGGCTCACCAAATGGGACAATACAAGATTGGAAAAACGTTGCCTGATCTGATGAGTCTTGATTTCAGCTGCGACATTCAGCTGGTAGGGCCAGAATTTGGCATAAACAACATAAAACCATGGATCCATCCTGCCTTGTGTCAGCAGTTCAGGCTGGTGGCTATGGTGCAATAGTGTGGGGGACATTTTCTTGGCACACTTTGGGCCCCTTAGTACCATTTGAGCATTGTTTATATGGCACAGCCTACCTGAGTATTGTTGCTGACCATGTCCATCCCTTTATGACCACAGTGTACCTGATGGCTACTTTCAGCAGGATAATGCACCATGTCACAAAGTTAACATCATCTCAAACTGGATTCTTGAACATGACAATGAGTTCACTGTACTCCAGTGGCCTCCACAGTCACCAAATCTCAACCAATAGAGCACCTTCGGGGTGTGGTGAAATGGGAGATTTGCATCATGAATGTGTAACCGACAAAAATGCAGCAACTGCGTGATGCTACCACGACAATATGGACCAAAATCTCAGGATGTTTTTCAAAACCTTGTTGAATCTATGCCATGAACAATTAAGGTAAAGTTCTGAAGGCATAAGGGGGTCCAACCCGGTACTAGCAAGGTGTACCTAATGAAGTTGCTGGTAAGTGTATAGCCCTAAGAGCATTATGGAGGTCAGGGTTTATGATTTCTGAATGGAGAAAGCTCTGTGTGAATAATTGAATGCCTGTGTCTATCAACTGTTCATGAGGATGGCTTGAGGGAAGAAACTGCTCCTGTGTCTGGCAATCTTGGTGTACAGGGACCTGTACTGTCTGAGCAGAGGAGTGTAAAGAGGACGTGACCAGGGTGTGAGGAGTCTGTGATGATAGAGTCCTCCAAAACAAAAACAATTGTCTTCTATTGTTGAAGACAAGTGTGGGAGCTTATTGAAAGTCTACACAGTCGAAAATTATATAAAGCCAAGAAGGAATTGACCACTGCTTACCTAAAACAATCCTGTAATGGATCTCTTAGCACTGTGGTAAGGTTTCTGAAGTCATCTAAACCACCAGTTATTTTTAAGCAGCTAGTACAGACAGACTAAGCTGGTATACCCATAGGTCTTTGCGGTTTTATACCCATAGGTCATCTGCGGCTTTGGCACACTGGGAGGTCTGGCTTCTGTGCTGAGAAAGCACGCACACCCCGTGCAGTTGGACAGTCGCTGAGTCTAGAGCAATCGCCTGCAAAAACAACGTTTTTGGCACACAGGTGGATTAATTTATGTGCGTTCATGTAGTTTCTTAACTTTCTACACTTAGAGAAGCTACATGATTTATTCATATTTATATTTTACAGTCTGCACTGATCTTGAACCTGATATGGACCCTGTTAGAGGGTAAGAACAGAGGCAGACAAAAAGCAGAGCATGACAACAGAACGCTCAACGAACTTTTGCACAAACTGTCAACAGCAAACCTTTCTATTTTGGGAAACCCCCCTCAAATAAATGTGTGAGCATTTGAAGCAGGACTAATGGCTTTCTCATGTAGGAGCAAAGCTGCTTCATCGTACACTCCTAAAAAGTAAGGGTCATACAGTTCTGCAAAGAAGTTTTTAGTTTCACTGATTCAAAAAAATTGTAACATCAGGCCAATAGCAGCAGAAAATGCCAGAGACTGATGAGGAAGAAAAGAATCTTCGGTATCTTCTGAGTCTTCTAGAATTTCTTTAAGTACAACATAGTGTAAAGCAAGCTTAAGCAAGTGGTGATAAAAGTACCCAGGATCAGTTCTAGGAATATGCTGAATATACAGTTGTCTAGTGCAGCCAGTAATATGTGTCTGATTTGAATGTTGAACTAGTACACAGCTCAGTGCACAGCCTACATTGAGCCTGAGAGCGATCATCACATTTATCACATGTAATCAACATAGACACGCTGGAATCTGATCCAAGATCAGTTCTCCTTATTACTGCTTTATGAATTTCAGCTCTGGTCATGTCTGAAATGGCTGTCTGAAGAGATGAAGTGCTGAAGTCTAGATGCAGCTTGAGTGGACTGAAAGAAGTTTGTATTTTTGAAAGAAGTAATGTATTTTTATGGAAACAGTGTGGGTGACCATTGACTTCCAGTGTTTGTTAGCAGCTCCAGGCCTGTAGCTCCAGTTCTAAACGGACAACACATTAACTGGATTCTAAACATTACTTGATTGATCAACTATTTGGGATTAGTAAGTCAAAAATTGTGTACATTTGTTTTTTTTGTTTTTTTTTAACCATCCCTGTAAAGTTAGGATTGGGACCAAGTGTAAGTTTCGGAGCCGGATTAGGGTTAGGTTTGGGGTTGAGGTTAAAGGTTGAAAGTTCTAAACTAGAAAGGTGACATTGGGACATTAAAATATCTTAGTTAAGTGACTACATTTGAGATGATTAAATTAGATTATTCCTGGATTCCATTTGATTACACCAAGGTTATGGCTAGTTAATGTGAATTTAATATGTAATTTGTTGAATTTAAAAACAAGGTGGGCTGAAGTGTTAATGGAAGTTTAAATTTTTCTTCACTTTAAAGTTTATTTGAAAGATTTCTTCCCAGTTGCACATCCCCACTGAAACGAATGAACCATCAATTGAAAGATTTCATAGAACCAAATGTGGCTCTTCAAAGACATCGCTCCAAAGAGCCCTATATGGCACCTTAATTTCTTTTATTTTTAAAAGATTGGGGAGTTAGGGGATCTCTGCTGCATTTCCTTTGCTCTCCTGGATGCTAATGACCCTCTCCTTTCTGCTGCCAGCGGCTTTATGGCTTCACATCTGTGTGCAAACTTCCCAGTAACGGAGCAGATCTCTTCCTCTCCCATTTCTAAGTGAGCTCTGCAGTCTGCTGTGCTTCCCAACACCCACGGCCAGACAAACAGGAATTTTTGACAGCAAACTGAAAGTCCTCTAGCAAAGGACAGCACGGATACCATTACCTCCATCCTACCATAACTCATGGCAAAGGCAAAGTGTACATGATGTCGTAATTTCACTATTTCTGCCCCCACCCATAGACTCACCCTCTTTAACGGACATGCTTTTATATATATTTTTTATTTGCGTTTTCCATATATATATATATATATATATATGGAAAATGCAAAAAAAAGAGAGAGTAGTAATATTTAAATTTACTTTGACTTGCATTTCATTGCAGACAATATGAACACAAAATATGTCATGTTTTGTCTTGTTAACTTCATTTCATTTGTAAATATACATCCTTTCCTGTCATTCAGACCTGCAACACATTCCAAAAAAAGTTGGGA
>JBBPDA010074943.1:0-12532 GCA_037974385.1 Arnoldichthys spilopterus | reverse complement strand
CAGCTTTACAGAAACCGGGTCCGAGCCCCCAAAGAGCAAGCCAAGGGTGACAGAGGCAAGGAAAAACTCCCTAGTAGGAAGAAACCTTGGAAGGAACCAAGGCTCAGAAGGGGGAACCCATCCTCCTCTGGTTGACACCGCATAGCAAAAACAAGCAAGAGAAAAGAAAGAAAAATAATAAAATAAATATATATAAAAATAAAAAGCCAAAAAGGTCTTTGGACTTGCAACTTTTTTCGACCACCTTGACAAATCAGATCAGATTTCATGTGCCAATGTCCCACATTCAGAGGTTTTTACTTAAAAAAAAGTTGTGTATGTATTACATGCTATAGCGTAGTCATGGAGAGCTGAAGCTTTAATGTAAAGCACATATTTTTACTGCACAACTTGTAGTTTATGTGGATGTGCAAACAATGGCGACAACAGTCTAACCTACACATTGGATTTGTTCATTTGTAACTTGAAATCTAACCACTTAATTCTAAAAATTGGACTTAAAGAACAAATCTGACTTGCCTTGCATTATGAAGAATTCCTAATAAGCATCTTTACTGGTTCACTGATGCTTTTAAGACTACAACACTGCTTGGATATTGAAAATTGGTATGATCCTTGAATAGGTTAGGCTGAGCCTTCCCATCATGCTCAGTGCTCCATTCAGCTTAGACTGTATCCTGAAGTGCTTTTGTCATCTTCCCTTTATAGGCTGTCAAACTGTGAACTCACAGATGGTTGCTGTGGAGATCTTGCTTCAGTCCTGCAATCTCCTCATTGTATATTGGCAGAGCTAGAGCTGAAGAACAACAACCTTCAAGACACAGGAGTGAAGAAACTTTCTGCTGGGTTGAAAAGTGAGCTCTGTAAGCTGGAAAAATTGTGGTAAGCGTGTGTCTTTTGTTAAGCTGCAAAATACAGGGGAGCTTGAATCAGGGCCTGTTCTAGATTTTCCCAAAAGAGAGGGGCAATTCTAGTTTTGGGGTGGGTGATTTGCATAAATGTAATTGCATAAATATTATTGCGAAATACCATATGAAAAAATGCATAGCACTTATTCTAGAGAATAACTTACATTATGTAGGTTTTAGTATACTGTATTAAATTAGCAATATTTAGAGATATGTGGGATTTGGGATATGTCAGCCGATCCCGATATCCGACATTTTTCAAGTACATATCTGCTGATGCTGATACAAGTGTTTTTTTAATGCACAAACTGGGACGAAATCGACCTGCATTCGAAAAATATAACTCGCATAGAAACGATAAGGTAAAAATTAGGTAAAATGAGAAAAATAAAACCTAAACATCCTGCTCTTCCAGAAAGCCATTATAACATACCGGCTTGATATATCGATCACATCTAAACACCTGTCTGCTGCTGAAATTTTTTTTCAAGCAAACATCTTATGATACCAATATGACTCTGATATCATTAATCCTCCCTAGTTTTTGATGTTTTTTTGAACGTTTACCAAAATTTTACAAGCACAAATATACCAGACATCTTTCGAGTTCTTTAGAGCAGCAAAACGGCTTTTCACTAGCACCACTTACAGAACCCTCTGTGACAGTTATTTTTAAGAGGACACATGAATTCCTACTTAATGAGGCTCCTCACCGCTTCACTGTGATCTGACCTGTGGAATTCAGCTTCTGTCTTTGCAGTTTTACAGCTATGAGGCTGCTGAGCAATCGCAGTGTTGCATTGCATGTGCTATGGACCCCTTGAATGCACACTGGAGATCTTTTTATGTCAACTGAAATACTGGCTGTATTTCTCCAAAATCTATGAACTTTTAGACTAAAATTTCTAAAAGTTCCTTGCTGACTCCAAAGACTCAAAACGCACCTCTTCAAGGAGTATCTAGGAAACTAACCAGCCTCATATTTGTTGTGCATTTATTGCTATTGTCTTATTTATTGTTTACTTTTATATACTATATTGTCTTTTGTGTTTACAGGGTCATCAGGGTTTGTTTTGGTGTGTATCTGAGCCAGTAGTATCTTAGTAGAACTTCAGCTGTTGACAGCTTTAGCCCTACAGACAGAAGAACAGACATGGACTACAGAACTGTTGTTCGTTGCTCTGGATAAGAGCGTCTGCTAAATGCTGTAAATGTAAAAGAACTTAATTAAAAAGGAACGTTAAGGTGTCCGAGGTGAATGAACTGGCAGTCAACCAGACCTGGACGGGACCATTATTTGCCCCAGGGTATTTAATGCCAAATGTTATCTTGCTGTCCCCAGGCTGGCAGAGTGCAATCTCACGGGTGTCTGCTGTGCCAATCTGAACTCAGCTCTGCTATCTCATTCCAAGCTGACCGAACTTGAGCTGAGAGACAATGACCTAGGAGATGTAGGAGTAAAACGGCTCTTTTCTGGACAGGAGAATCGAGAGTTTAATCTGGAGAAAGTTGGGTAGGTGGATCTCCCTGCTAATTATAATGGATGATCTGGATTCATCTGCTGTAATGTTTTTTGTCCTCATATTCGATTAACCCATTTATGTCCATATCTGGCCTCTGGCGTTCCTGAGTCTGGTCACATGGGACCCCTAAATTTGAATTGGTCTAATTATAAAATGCGTAACTTCATGTGATCACTTTAGAGCAGTTAGAACAAGATCAGTACCTTATACTAAATTTAGCTGTCGGACATTCTATACCCTAATCTCACTGATCTTTTCTCGTCTGTCTATAGGCTGGCAGGCTGTTTAATCACAGTGGATGGCTGTTTCTTTCTTTCTGAAGTTCTGAGATCCAAACTGCCTCGCATGAAGGCTTTAGATCTGAGCTACAATCACCCGGGTGATGCAATGGGGATATTCTCTGACCTACTGAAGGAGCCACACTGTAAACTACAGAAAGTGATGTAAGTGCATTTCCATTGACAATGCAAAGTGGAAAGTGGGATCCAGTTGTAAACATGGTTACCCACTTAAAGCTTCTGTTCTTCATTTCTACATCACATTTTCATTTACTCATTTGGCAGAGGCTTTTATCCAAAGCGACTTCCAAGACACAGGACAGGGCAACGCTAAAGTGAGAGCTACAAAGAGTCCAACACAGTTCTCTTAGTTGTAAAATACAGACACAAGTGCTACAATAAAAACCAAAAGTGGGACATTACTGTCTGGGCAGTTATCAGGCAGCAATAGTTGGTACGTGACTTTATGTCCTGAGGTGGGTGCGGAACGGTTGAGTCTTGAGAAGCTTCTTGAACGTGGAGAGATTTTATTGAGGAATAATGAAGGAGAAGAGACTGGAATTTCTGAAAGTGTGCACTAAAAACAGCAGAAACCTGCCATGTTTTAGTGTGATCCCTGTAGAGGACGCGTTCTTATCACACTCATAAAATCAACCAACCATAGTTTGAGGTTGTTCAACATTGTGCATATGGCGTAATCCGGTCTGTATGCTGTAAAAAGATCTATTGTTTTAACTCAAAGAAGTAACCAACCTGGTCGCTTGAAACTTTTTCCTTTATTGTATAGAGACATAACAAGATGATAATCTGCATTTTATAATCTATAATCAGATTGATCTGATGGCGTTTATCTGATTAAAATGTAAACTTTATTGCAGCCACCCTATTTACTTATTTTAGGGTAAAATACAAAGTAATTTTTACCGGTGTAGATATCAAGCCCGGGATCTCCAACAAACAGCCATAACATTAAAACCACCTGCCTGATATTTTGTAGGTCCCCCCTGTGCCACCAAAACAGTTCAGACTGTGCTGCACTGTGTGTTCTGCCTAATATATTCCACCCCTGTGACACATACCACTGTAATGAAATAACAACAGAGTCGATGCTACGCACTTCACCCATCAGTGGTGTTACTGTTATGGCTGATCTGTCAAGGTTTTCTATAAGTTTTTTTCATCATTAATGCAGGGTAATGGTGCATTCTACACATTTCACATTTCCACAGTCTCTCCTACACTTTCTGAGCTCATCCAGAGTAATTTTAAGGTTCATTTATTTTTATTTTCTTACCACAGACTGGAACATGGTGGGGAGTGGCGGATGAAACCTGGTTTGCAGAAGTGTAAGTTTCTTTGCCTGGATACTTGAGTTTGAGTGAATGGACAATCCTGTGCCAATGTCTTGACATGTAAAGCCACTAATCTGGGCAGTAAAAAAACTGGGGGAAAGGCTATTATTTACAGTTATTATGCAGTGTGGTGCAACTCAGGCGCTACAGATGGAACCTAAACCCATGAGCTGGTTGGAGAGCGTCAAAAATAGGGTCTGGTGCTAGAAGATACACCACGGTCTTTAAAAAATATAACTAATAAGTAAATAAATTAATAAGTATTAAAATAATGACAAATTTCACATCTGTCGAGTCACAAGCCAAATGGTCCCACTCCACAACACCTGGCGTTTTGACTCGGTCATCTAGAACATCACAGTAAGGCCCTTGTCAAAGTGGCTCAGATCCTTACTCTCCTGCGTCCAGCGCATCGCCTTCAAGAACTGACTGTTCACCTGCTGCCTAATGTATCCCACCCACCTGACAGGTGCCATTGCCATGAAATAACTAGAGAGTCAATGTTCACTTCAGTGGTGTTAATGTTATGGCTGATTGGTGTAATTATGTAAAAAAAAAAATTTTTATAATAAAAGTATAATATTATACCAATGGGCTTTTAAGAAGAAATAATTTCATATTTAAGATATTTAAGTGTTTTTTATGCAAAAAAATCCACTTGTAACAACCTGACTCTTCATAACAGATGCGCGGCAGCTCACTCTGGACGAAAACACGGCGCACAGAAACCTCTGTCTGTCTGATGGGAACCGAAGAGTCACGCACACTCCCAAAGAGCAGGGCTACCCCGACCACCCTGAGAGATTCACGCTGCACCTGCAGGTGCTATGCAAGGAGCCGCTGAGCGAGCGCTGTTTTTGGGAAGTGGAGTGGACGGGCAAGACGGAAATCGGGGTGACGTACAAGAGTTTCAGCCGAGACAAGGGCTATATGGGGATGGACGCCACGTCGTTCAGCCTGGTGTGCCACAGTGACAGGTTCTCCTTCTGGCATAACGGGAAAGGGTCTTCCGAAGTGTCTCCCCCACATCCCACCTCCCGGGTTAGAGTCGCTCTGGACTGGGCAGCGGGGATTCTGTCCTTCTATAGTGTGTTCAGAGACACGCTGACCCTCCTGAGCACACACCACGCCAAGTTCTCCGATCCGCTTTACGCAGTGTTCGAGGTCTATCCTGACTCCTCGCTGACGGTCTGCTGCCCCGAGTAGGGTCGGGCTACATTCACACTAGCTTTGTGCGAATGTAGTCGATTTTTTTCAGATTTTCCCCCCTAATTTAGTTGTCATCAGTTCCAGCCACGTGTCAGGTTCCTCCCCCAGTCACGAGACACCACCAGCACTGGGAGGGCGCGGGCGAGCACGTGCTTCCTCAGAGTCACCTGAAGCTCCACCCCTCTTTTGCAACCTGCTACTAACGCAACTTCGTTGGAAAGCGTGATGCACCTGGAGATGAGGGCTGAC
The DNA here is from genome assembly GCA_037974385.1 of Arnoldichthys spilopterus. Classification (NCBI taxonomy): domain Eukaryota; kingdom Metazoa; phylum Chordata; class Actinopteri; order Characiformes; family Lepidarchidae; genus Arnoldichthys; species Arnoldichthys spilopterus. Next base: position 7,013 of record JBBPDA010074943.1, on the reverse strand, counting down.
TGACAATTGCGCGGCGGGAGCTAACAAACCCCTGAGCGGGCTAGCATCATGCTGAATGATGGTAACTCTTAATTATTAAAAATATTTAAAATTATACCGTTATACCGTTATACCGTAAGCAGTAAAAATATTGACTTTCATTTTTCAATGTCTACAAATTGCATCCTCAGTAACCTGAAGGTTGCGCTATCCCGGAGTAAAAGTCGCAGCCAAACAGAATTATAATAATAATGAATTATTTACATTTTTTTCATGATTAAAATGATTAAAATTTAAAAATAGTGTCATAATAAAAGAAAATAATAAAAAAAATAAAGTTAAAATAAAATAAATTGAGGTAAAAATAAATTCTTGGCAGTAGAGAACAAGAGCAGAATATAGAATATAATATATATAATATAGCAATGCTTTGAGGAAGACCTGGTAAAAAAAAAAATCACCATAATATAGGACAATCTTATTCTGAAATCTCCTCTAAAGCACAGTTTACATGTCAGTGTGCCAAATGAATGTATTATTTTATTGTATAAATAATCACCAGCACCATGAATGAACAAAGTAAATTTTCTATAGTCCGCCCTCAACACTCTCAGGCCTCGGTCAGCAACCACCAAAGTAAACTTCAGTGGCGCAAAACTGCCGATTTGTAGGGAAAAGTGCCTGCTGCTGTACAGTGTACGAATATGGTGTGTAGGGCCTGAGTTCATCCAGAGAGTGAAGGACGGGAGATGGGGAAGGACTATTCTACACGATGATGACTTAACAAGACACAGGTGATAAAAAGGATGAGCTGAACATGTGAAAATGTTTAGGGAGGGAGGAGACAAGGTTGGGTGTCAAATAGCTCCCGAGTACAGGTGCGCGTTGTTACCCGATTCGAACCGGAAACCCCGTCTGGTCAAGCTGGGAAACTAAAATGATATAATTTTGATATGTTTTTCAGTTTTGAAGGTTTCATGACAAAGTATGAATTGTATGTTAATTATAATTATCTCAGTTTCACCAGAATAGACGTCGGACTAGGACTACTGTGTAGCTTCATCATCTACACTTTTAAAGAAAACACTATATAATTCAATATAACAAATTATCCGATTAGCCCCAAATTAATATCACATTTATTAACTTCCAAACATTTATCCACTCAGGCTCTTTCCCAAATCAGCTGTTCCGCTGTATCAAAGCTGAACGGACTCTGTTTGCCTGCATTAATGACTGGAAATGTTCGTCATTTATTAAAATTAAACATATTTACACATTAATACATACGAATATTCAAATCCAGTAGCTCTCGTTCACTGAACCGAGACATAATAAAATACGCTGTAAAAGAGGTGGAACAATAGCGCAGCTACTGCACATGCGGCATCGGGTTCAAATCGGGTAACGACTCTGAGCTGGTTAATTTCCATAGTGAGCTGTAGCCTCACTCAGCAGATCATGTCCAACTGATAAGCCAGTTAGCAATGCAACATGCTAACATTCGACACATGACTCTAGTGAGTAAATACCAAGTGAATGTTTGTCTTCGTTAACGTGTGTGTTCATTTAATTTTATTGCCTAATTTAGTCCGTTCTCCGCCCTCCTCCCCAGGCTGGTTCTGCTACCGTGCCTTTAGCTGATATGTAAATGAGCTCCGTTCTGATTGGCTGGCCTGTTTAATGTGTCATTGCAAAAGCAGTCCGGGCTGAAACACTCCTTGTGACACTACCATGAATGGGCAGGGCTAAACGCCCGTTGCCTAAACGAGTAGAGCTATGTAAATGTGTTGGTTTTTGTGACATCACAGAGACGATGAATTCCGAATGTGTACTGATTGAAGGCAAAAGCAATGTTTACATTTCTGAAGTGTGGCACTTTGTAGGTATTAGCAAAGAGGGTTCTCCATCAAAGAGAACCATTTAACACTGAAAAGGACGATTTTAACGTCCTCATGTGTCATTAGAAGTCATTTTACACAGAAGGTCCACTTTCCTTGTATTTACACGCACTGGTCATCGTATCAGCTCCACTGACCGAACAGGTGCAGAGTGTAGTTCACAGGTACGGACTGTTGGCCTGTTTTACAGCCTACATTGGGTCAGGACCCCCACAGGAACACCAGGATTTGGATAAGGGATCGTCACAGGAAGTGCTGCTGGAGTTCTTAAACACAGGGTCCACTGTCCACTCTGACATATCTGACCTGTTGGTCCACCCTGCAGATTTTTCATTTTCTGCACAAAGGACACTGCTGGCTGGACTTTTCTGGATAGTGGACTATTTTCAGTCCAGCAATGACACAGTCTGTACCTCTGTGGTCAGTAGAGCTGATAAAATGGGCAGTTGGTGGGTTTCCATCACAGTTTTGCGCAGAAAATTGAAGGATTTCCTTCTCGCCACAGCTGTTCCAGTTAAACACGGCTGCTGATCTGCAGTTCCTTATCTACTTATCGCTGCGTTGCTCCCAGTGCTGCTCTTAGTTCCCTGTTTCCAGAAAGATCTTCTGTTCACTCTGAAGAACATGGCAGAGTTTGTTCCTAAGACCCACGTGAAGCCACTCTTCCATGACACCTGTGAACATAAACACTAGCAGCAGGAGTAGTGGGCTGCACACCTTCCCCCTGGGGGGCAGCTAGGGGGTTAGGTACCTTGCCCCAGGGCACTTCAGCTGTGGATGTGGGAGAGGGAAAGCCCTGTTTACTCACTCAACTCTCCCACAATCTCCCAGCTGGTAAGAGGAACTGAACCAGTGACCTTCTGGTTGCAAGCCCACTTCTCCAACCATTAGGCTACGAGTGACCCCAAAATGCAAAAAAAAAAGTGTTTCCATTTCAATTTTGAGAAATATTGTGGGGAGTGGTGGCCTAGTGGTTAGGACCCTTGTAAACAGTGGGTCACAGGTTCAAGTCCTGGCCCAGGTACCACTGAGGTGCCCTTGTTTTTCTCATTTGACCTCATTTTTAAAGTGAATGGAAACAAGCATCAGTTCTAAAAAAAGTTCTGTTTTTCCAATGCAGATGGAGGTCGTCCCAAGTTCAACATTTTTAAAAAACATTGTTTAAAAACCACTTCATATGAGCATGAAAAAATTTGACTGATATTAGCATTTTTTCTCCAAATGTCACATTTCAGTTACTAATTTTTTGTTTTTTCAAACTTCTAAGCAGCTGAATGGGAACCCATCTCAAGCCTGTGGGTATAAGGTTGGAGGACCTAATGAAGTGGCTGTCATTTAATGCTTGAGTTTGATCTGCATATTGTCACTGTCCAGAAAAAAACAAGTGTCTGTACAGTGTAAACTTTACAGAAGGTAAAAAAATCTTGACTTGTCATGTAAGTCAATTTGAAGCATTTCTGTTGGTCCATTCAGCATGAAAACCTCACAACATGAAGCTCCTGTGCTGAAACAAATCACAGGAACAACAGAAACAGTAGAGGTTTGTTTTTATTGGACACCGTTATATCCGTGTACAACTTTACAGTTAAAAAGTGTGATTCATATTGTAAATTTAGTACAAGTTTTTACATATGAATCTGAATCAACTGACTGTTCAAAGGCAACAGTAAACTTTTATTATTGTCAATTATTTTGAGCGTTCCTCTTTAAACCGTGTGTGTGTGTGTGTGTGTTTCCTTCACAAGACACAATCTCAATGGAAATACCATAAACAAAAGCCACACTTGGTTCAGCTGAACGTTATTTTTTATTGTATTTTATGCTTCATGTTCTACAGTGAAGGAGCTTCACTGATTTCAGGTTTCTGGGTCTTTACAGCAGCAAAGGCCTTTATGATCTTAGCAGGCACTGATTGGGAAGAAGACCAAGATGTTGGGATGACGCACTGCCCATAAAAACACCTGAAACTATTATTAACAATATAAACATTGCAATTGAATTTAAATATTAATTACACTATGTAACAGAGTTGCATTGTATTTTTGTTCCTGGGTGCAAAGTGTGTTCTCCCTTCTGCTTAACAGTAAATGGCTGTTGTTCCACAAAAACGTCAGGACGAGGACATCTAGAACGTTCTCCATTCACTTTAACTGCTAAGTCGAACATTCCAGAACATTCTGGAACTGCGAGAACTGTCCAGATGTCTCTAGAACTGGAATCTTGTAGAACTTTCTTGAACTTTCTGGGACTGTCCAGAAAGTGGGCCGTGGTCAGTTGAAGTGTGTGGTGAATGGAGACGTTTCTACACAGGATTTAGACACGAGCAGCTGAAGTGTAACACTTAGAAACCAGGAACAACATGATAAACAACTTATAGCTTAAAATATAGGAAAATGTGCTACATTTCAATACGTATTACACAGAAGTGTAGGCTTTACACAGACAGTGGGTACAGAGTGAGACTTATGGACAGTAAAGCATTAGCAGGACGTGTTACACTGGATGCTACACTGGATAAGACTGCGGCACGGATTATAACGAGGCTCTAATCGTTTAGCTCGGTCACATACACGGCAGTGTCCGACAACACTGGGCTTCATTCACATGTACAAACAGCTAAAGGACTTATTATCGAATTCAGTAAACAGGGCTGCAGGTCAGTACGTCTGCAAATGCAGGTTTACATCACAACATTAGTATTTTATCATTTAATCGTAGTGTAAATTTGACCATCTCTACAATCCTGGATGAACCATCAGTAGGTTTTTCCCATAGACAGAGGGCAACAGGTTTGGGAGGATGAACATGACGTTACTGTTTCCATTGGCAAATGAATAGACAGTGCTGTGAGACAAGACATTTTAAGCCGTTTGGCCTGGAAGTGTTTATTCCTAAAAAAAATAGCACTAATATTAGAATAAACGCAGTAACATTAATAAACAGTGATGTTACTGTTCTCAGAGTTCTCCTGATGGACCCACTGTTACCCATCAAATCACTGCTTTGGGCTCCTCCTTGGAGTCCTTCACCGGATGAAACCAGGAGCTGATGGAGGTTCACACATGTCCATGCAGTGACTGTAGTCATGGAGGAGAAACCTGGAGCCGAACCTGTGTCTTCTAACAGCTCACACACCATCAGCTACTGTTCACACACAGCAGAACATCTGGATCCTCTTTACTGCAGAAAGAAGGCCTAATGCTTTTGCACAGTGCTGTGTATTCATCATATTAAAGGGACATTTCGCAGAGGTTTCCTCCATAATTCAGTGTTTAAGTTCCAGGGAGGTTTTTGATGTAAACGTTTCACCGTAGAGAGACTGATGTCGTTATAGTGCTTAGTGAATGGAACCAGACGTCATGTTTACGGCACACCAAACTGCATCACTCCATCATGAATGGGGTGTAGTTTTAGGCCCAAAAGCTTCTCAAAACTTTGGTAGAACAATGTCTCAGGAATCAGGCAGCGTCTTCATCACCTTCTTCTTTCTGCGCGGGAGCTTTTAGAGGAACCAGACGTCTGGTTCCATTCACCACCATTGTGAACAATTCTGACTCTCTAGAATGGAGCGTTTCACACCAAACCCACTGTGAACCGCTCTGTGTACATCTTAACCACTTAATACTGTAGACATTTTGAAAATCGGGTGGAAATTGCCCTTTAGTATATTATATTTCACATATGCTACAAGTAAACATAGTAAAAGAAAAAAAAAAAAAAATAGTGCGAAATAATGATGGAAAGAAATAATGATGCGAGTAGTTCAGTTCAAGTGGTTCAAAGCTTAATACTAAAGTGCACTGTCAGTAACCTAAAAAATACCTAAAATAAATGTATAAAAGTATATAAATAATATGAATAACTTAGGACTATGCTAAAAATAAAACCTATTTATTTTAATAAGGTTTTTTGTTTTTTTTAAAAAAAACCTCAATAGCATTTCTCTCCACAGCTTCACCGAGTCGTATGAACATGCAGTGTATCACCCTGTATGTGATCATGGTCCAGTGCAGTGAACGCTCACGTATGGCTGGTCTCCAGAGTAAAGCCAGTCTCTGGACCAGAGAGCAGCATCACATCGGCCAGTCTAAACCTCAGTCCACTCTAGAGTCCGTAAGCAGCTATCATTTGGACTCCTGATGCTCCAGTGTGTTCCCGAAGCTAAAGGTGGACTGGTGAAGACGCTTTGCCTTTAGCTGGAAACGGCGTGGAAGAAGTGTTCGTCCGGCCGAAAGCCGTAGGCGGTGGGAGGACGTCCGTTTGATCCATTGCTGAGGAGAGAGAGACTTACAGTGAGACAGAAGCCTGGACTGGCCGGAAACAAAGCGACGGTGCATGCATACGGCCACTAGATGGCCCTCTCTCACTTGCTTCAGCTGCAGGACGGAGGACTGATGATGACGAACTCTTGCCAGGTCACAACCATAGAGGTAGCAAGACCTGGAGAGCAACAGCGGTGCACGTACCCCCAGAAGTAAGGCCACAGTGTGTCTTCAGGTACCACCAATAAGCCATTGACCAGAGACAGAAACGCGTGACTGGTTGATAGCAACTCTGTGTTCATGGCAACAGCTAAACCCCATTTTCCATGAACACGCGATAAGGAATCCAAACCCAAATTAAAAGTGCTTTGGATAATATAGAAATAGAAAATATAAAAACGATAATATATCCCATGAACACAGCAAAAGTAAATAATTAAAGAAAAAAATTTCTCCTCAAAAATTAAAAAATCAACACCAACACCATGAGAGAAGAAAATGCTAAAATATCAGCTTTAAAAGCTACGATTCTGAAGAAATCAGCAGATTTTGAAAAAATACAAAGGCAAAGTTCCACCTCCCCTACAAAGCCACTCCAGCAATATGCTGTCCAATGATGCTGCATTAGCAGTGGTTTGAGAAGCCTCCTGTGACTTTACCCTCCCAGTGTTGGTGGTATGGTGCGACTAGATGAGTGCTAACTAGTGTGGGGAACTGGAGACGACAAATTTGGGCAGGAAATGGATACCCAAAGATGGTTATTTGAATATTATTCTCACTTAAAAATAAGATGATTTCTCACACACACACACACACACACACACACACACACACACACACACACACACACACACACACACACACACACACA